>VXBW01000805.1:67722-114544 GCA_013400375.1 Thinocorus orbignyianus
TTTTTTTAATTATTATTTTTATTCCTTTATTTTTAAATTAACAGGAAAATCCCTTTTACTTCTACGTCTTTGTCCTGACCTTGATCAACTGGGTTTGAGTTTTAAACCTTTTAAAGACACCACAGTCAAACCCAAACCAAAGCAAGCTAAACTAAGCTAAGGCAGGTTGGAATATGACCTATTACTTATATGATAATTGCCCAAATTAAAAAGTGTCAAACAAGTCTGAGAACAAGAGTCTGGAAGTAGGTGACTTTTACAGTTTTCAAGCCTTTGCTATCTGATTCTCTTTGTGGTGCAAATTATTCCTCTAAGTCTACATAACTAATACAGACAAGTCCTTCCTTACACAATTCTTCTGAGCTTCAGAAGCTCTTAGTAATGGCCGAGCTGTCTCACTGCTTGCTATTGTCTTCAGTGGATTAAAAACTGCATGTGTGTATATGTGAGAGGCAATGACCACAAATTCATAAAGAATTTGGAAAAAAAATTTCATCATTTTTCTTGCCTGTTTGCACACTTATTTGCTATCTAATGCAGTTAACAGAAATAAATAAAGAAAAAAATCTCTAGCTTCTGTTTATTTTTGGGCATTTCCATCCAAAAGAAGATGTAGCAAGCTTCTTTTCTACCAGAGAGGTCCACTCGTCTATCACAGCTGAGTGCTTTCAATTCTAAAATCTCATGAACTTTTTTTCAGACAACATGGCATCCAAATGAATCAAAATATGAGGATATTACATCACAACATGCTGCTTCAGCATCACCGTGCACTGCTGCAACATTGAGACACAATGATGCCAACTTATTTGGTTTGAGTCCCATCAGGGTATCCTATCATTTGCTAAATTTAGCTATCAGACAGCCTGCAACTCCCACAGAGGTGGGAATAGCAAATTGACAGCACTGGGGCTGGCAATTTACTGTCGGCACTTACGGTGAGTTCCATATCCTCCTCCTCTTTTTCTTTCACTGGCTTCTCTGGTTCCTCTGGTTCTTTCTCTTGGAGATGGATCTCATTAGCCTGAGACATGTAAGGCATATCATCTTTGTTCTTGAACTCCAAGCTGAGGATTGAAGGAGGAAGTAGAATTCCTAGAATTACCTAAAGCAATAATAATAACAATAATCATCACAGTAAACAGATTACAATCATGATGGTTACTTAGTATCAAATAGAACAACTCCCTCAGGACATTTAGGAAAAGAAAGATATGCATGCATGTGAGTTTCTATGGCAATAGAGTATTTGTCACTTGGGATAATGTTTTCAGCTCCATAGTGACACAAAGCACGTAACTTCTTATTAGCATTGCTGTGAGTGCTATGGCTAATTGCCCCTCTTGAATATTTCATCTGCTTGCTCATCAAAAGTGTATTGTTACACACCAGAATGTATTTGCAAAATATTACATAAGGTCAACTACAGGTGGGACCACAGGGGTATTCAGACCTTGGACCTACAGATTTCTGCATTGTACGTAATAGACAATATCAGTGTAAATGACAAACAGTATTAATTTCTACAGAGAGGGTTAATAGGTCTCAAGCTCTCTCTGTCCATACTTAATGTACACAGGTAGTCAAGATTAAGTGTCTGAGGAGACAAGGTAAAGCCAGCCATAGCAAGCACTGATGTGCTTATCTATGCATTCCCCTTAGATTTTGCTTCAGTAGCCTGGCAGCCATGTAGTGCTCACATTATTGCCAGCTCCTTCTTTCCTGTCTTCTTTCTCTTTTGATGTGGGAATGCAGAAACCATTAAAACTACTTTGTGTGGATATATGTAGTGAATGATGCTTGTGGTTAAATCAGTGGAATAACTGAAGAGATATTATAACAGTACAAAAAGATGTGGCCTGTCTGTATTCACAAACATGACTGCTTTTCCTGGTTTTGCTGTAATCTCATGGAAAATGATTTCATAATATATCTTTCCCTAAATGACAGTGAAACCAGATAGTTAGCTTGTTGGCAGGTCCGGGAGGCTTGTGCTCATCGTATCAGCAGACAGCATGCATGTTGTTGAACTCATCCAAAGTACTGCAGTTATGAGCAGTTAGCATATACGAACGCTGTGCCCGGCCTCGGCAGAGCTGAGCACCAGGCTGTCTGCTGATACGATGAGCACAAGCAGCTTGCCACAAAAGGAGGTGTCCAGGGAGAGGGAGTTACGCGAAGACCTGACTCCCCACAGAAGCTATTTTTAAGAACAGACAGGATTAACAATTACCATTGGTGCTACGCATCCCCAGTGAGACTCTAAAGAATTATATTCAGCCTTGCCATTTGCCAATTTCAAGAAAATTGTTCATGGGAAGTAATCTGTGAGTCATACTTGCAAATTTATTTCTTTACCACGCTGCCTCATCCTCATGTAGCTTGTAGCCTGCTTTAGCTTTAAACAGGCCCTGCTAATGAACTTCATTGAAATAAAACACTGACTAGGAAGTGAGTAAACGATCCTTGTGAAACCCTGGTGTTACAAGAAGCTGAAAGGAAACAGAGGCTGTTACCTTCAGCTATTCATTGTGAAAGAAAGATCTATTTTATGGCTTATGAGATACACACTGCAAAGAAAAGGGCATACAGTAGGAAACGAGATGCTGCATTGATTTGCCTCTACCCAGGTTGAATATCTGCAAAGCCAAGCAGTGAATAAGGCAGCAGTCCCTCTGAAGGGCAACAGGCTTGTGTGTCAAGTTAGAAAGCTAGGTAGTAAAGATGTCTCCAGGTGTGAGAACGCTTTCTATCTGTAAGCAAAACAATATTTAAGCACAACTCCTGCAGGAGGAGGATGAGAATGCTATTAGCCACTTACTCTCATTCATCACTGTCACTGGATTAGACCCAGTACGATAACGATGCACGTACTCATAAGCATTCTTGCCATGACTGAACATCTTTTCACACAGTAAAACAGCTGAGCAATCACCCCTTTTCACACACACAATTAATGCAGGAGAGAGAACCTCTTCACTGAATATATTTCTCAGTCATCTGGGAGGAAGAGACAATTCCTGGTTATGTACTGGCTGGTGAGTACTTTGGTGAAGGTGAGAGATGCCAGCCCATGGACTAAAGTTCACCTCCCAGAATTCTCCTTACTCTGTTAGCAGTTTTGCTAACCGTGGTAGTAAAGCTTAAACAGCTTTGAGAATTGAATTGTCCTCTAGATCCTCCAGGGCAGTCCCTTCAGGTCAGTCATCAGGAAGATTGGCAGGGGATTGCAAGAAAATTTGTACTGCTTGCTTTGGCTTGTTCTGGGGAAGGCTGTCAGATCAGCACCTTTCACTGGTGGTTAATTCACTTACACATACTTTTTCTTTATTTAGCTTTAAAAACCTTGGCTAACTCCTCAAGTATCTGTGCAGGGTGATGTATGAACTTTCTGTCTCAGTCCTTATTGTGATGACTCTCATTGATGTTGGAGGGGGCTTTGAGAAAAATGATGCAAAAACTAAGTAACGTGCTTTGAACTTGCATTTGTGACAATCTCCCCGCTGAAAATATATTCTGCTTAATGTTGATACAAATAAGCACCTGAAGTACAGTTAATTGAGCTAGCTATTACTGACTTCTTGTAAGCCCCGTCACCACCTATTAGAACCCCTCCTGACCGTCCATTTTATTTTAAAACAGTGCTGACCTTTAGGCCAGAGTTTTTGCGCATCCGGAGACGACCCATCCACATGTCTGTGAGCAGCATTTGGCTGCACGTATGAGCAATGAAGTCCCTGTGCTTGGCTGCCACTGCGAGCTGCAGGCATGTGGCATTGCTCCAGTTCTTCAGTTCATAGGTCAGCAGTTTCATTGCCAGTTGTTCATCCTGCTTGTACGACTGGTCCAACAGCTCCACCGCCAACTGGCCAAAGTCCCTGCAACAGAGGGACATTCGAGGATTCCCATTAGACCAAGCAGCCTGCTGCAGAAAACACCCCTCTGCAACTGACAGCCTCTGCAAGGGGGGGCATCATCTTCCATCACGCAGATCGTGATATTGACTGAACACACGGAAACCCACATTTTCAAATGTGAGTGGTTAATGATAGGCATATAAATAAGTGCCCTGACTTAGCAGTGATGAGCACCCACACCTACCAACTGTCTGCTCCCACTTGCCTGCCCACCTCCCTGACATTTTCTAGCTGAAATCCGCTGGTTGTCTGGAGCTTAGAGGATTGCTTCTGTGCTGTTTACCCATGGCTTCATGGTCAAGTCTCCTGGAAAAAGGAGTGTCCAATACCCTTTTTTAAATTCTGTGCCTCAGACTTCTAACATCAGGAAAGATTATTGTAGAATCTATTGTGCTGGCTTGCTCACCTAGGCATGAGCTCTTGGTTAATTAGCATTTTTGCCCGAATATTATGTTTGTAAGGATTTCCAGAATTTTTCTGCTTGGAATGAAGAGAGCGTCTTGAAAAAGCACAGAGGAAGGTTGCAGCTTGGCTCTTGAGGACTCAGGGAGAACACATAGACAATACAGATATTTCATTGCCTTCTTGTCACTTTCTCATTTCAGAAATTATATTGCTAGCAGCTCTGCTTCTCTGGCAGGCAGATTGCTTAAAAGCCATTTAGACTTTCTCTAAAGTCTAAATTTTCCTTGCAACTTAGAAATGAAAGCAAGGTACAGATAAGCAAATTTCAGGCAGGGTCAGAAGCCTCTTTCCCTTCTTTTTTTTTGATTTTTTTTTTCTTTTTTTTTTTTTCCCTTAGCCCAGGAAAGTGTATGTGAAAGAAAATTCACCTGGAATTATGGTTCAGCTCCTGGGATATGTCATCCACCATGTCATTTTCTGATGCTTCATGGGCCATGGCTTTGCAGAGTTTACAGGCCACCAGTGCTTTAGCCATAGCCTCTTCTCCATGCTGCCAAAAGAAGAGTGCCATTTTCTGACGCTTCATCAGCACAGCCCACACCATCAGCTCATGGAATGGGAAGGGGAAATGATTGATCTCAGGGTCATCCAAATCAATATCAACTTCTTCTTCTCTTTTCTTTGTTGTTTTCCTCCCTCGTCGCAATGGAACATCATCCTGTGAGAATTGTAGAGAAAATTTTTGCAACAGTGAAGGAACTGAATCAATTCATACAATGCATTTGAATTAGTACTAGATGCCATACACATTCCCTCCAGGCTAGGCCCTTCAGCTTTTTTGAACAAAATACTTGACACAGGAAAATGCTGAAAAAATTATTGGTCCATGCACTGTAATTAAGAAGTCAGCTGCCCCCTACCTACACACAGGAGAAAAAGAGCTTTGGACCATCACTTTGAAACATTCTTTCTTCCCAAGAACACAGAGCACAATAACACAACATCCAGAAACATTTTGGAAAAGTCACTGTTAAAATAAAGCTAAGAGTTCATTCCAAATATAACAACTGTTGCAATGCATCTGCCTCCTTTCACCTCCAGAAAGTACACACCCAGGGGATGTTCTGGTTTGCTGAAGACTCCCTCTCTGTTTATACTTGTGTTTTGTCCCTTTACCTTCTCATAACAGTAGGAGTACTTCACTCCCATTCTGCCTCTGTATCCCATGTTTATCCCTTCTTTCTCCAGCTCTTTGCTGTCTCTATCGCCTTTAGTTTCTTTCCCAGTTTAGCCTACTGCTTTTGTCAGAAGAGTTGACCTATACTATGCTACGTTTGTGGACAGCAAAATGACAGCTCTTGTACAAAATAAATGCACAAGAGGACACTAGTATCTCCTTAAAGCATCAGGGTACCCAAAAATGTCAACGAAACTGATAGAAATTTGGCCGAGGTAAAGATTTCTGCAACATTCTCTGCAACTGCTGCATTTCTCTGTACTGGTTTTAAAGTTTTATGGCTATCTGACTGAAATCCTACTTGGCCTGACAGAATGAAACACTTTGCTTAATCTTAATGAAAAGAAAAAATAATGCATAGGTGAGGCAGACACTTCTTTTCTCTTATCTATCCTCTGGAGTTTTATTAAGAAATATTTCTTAATCTGGCCCTCATGTAAGTAAGGTATCTCAATGAAAAATACAATTTGAGTGGCATGTTTCTTATACAAAACTTGAAAACACTTATTGGTGTTTTCATTACAATGAATTTAAACATTATCTTGATATAGCTTATATTTGTCAAAGAAGGAAAACACATTAAGACTTATCACAGGTCGCCTACCTCCATTCCCAACAGTTTCAGTGCTTTTGGCTGTACAAAAAAGTTAGAAAAATGTTATTTCTCCCAGAAAGGTGATGAAAAACTGCAACTGTACGTGTATTCATGCATACATACATACATACATGCATGTGTGTAACGTGATGTACAACACATAATATGGAGTATGTAATAGACAATACAAATATAATTTATATGAAATGTAATTGTAATATAATACACATATCTACATGAATAAAATAATTGCATATATATTTATTTTTAATTCAACCTTGAGTTTGACCCTATTTCACCAAAACACACAACAGAAGAGATACATTTGGGTTCAGGTACAAATTACAGCTGGTTTGGTGCTGTTCTAGTGGAAAAGAGGCAGGAATGACTGTTAAGGCATGAATGGATTTCTCTGGAGTACATAAGTATTTTGGCCATTCCCCTGGCACACTTTTGTTGGCTGCTGTGGAGCTGCTCTGTGTGTTGGGTCAGTGTGTGTGGAATAGCTACTCAAATGCTTTTCATGACTGACTAAGGGAAGGAAGTCACGCCTGGCAGCTACAGTTACTACCTTTTCTCTAAAAAGTGAAGAATAAAATAGGCAAAAAAAGGACTACAAATCTTACTGGGAACGGTTGAACAGATTTTTCTTTACGCTGGATTAGGTTGGTGGCATTATGCATAACAATCAGTATATTTTATGTTTTAGAAAGATAGTAAACTTACTTTGGATTCACAGTATTCTAATCTATCAAACATGGAAACCACAGAAATAATGAACAGTGCTTTTGCCACAAACCCACTGACTCTACTGGAGGCATATCCAAACAATAAAGCCAATTTTGAGTTACAGGTTTCTTTGCCCTGATGCCTTCAGCCCACAATCAAGAAGATGAGCCAAGAGACAGGAAATACATCTATCAAAGCACTATTTTTTTCTAGTCTAACTCAGGTGCCCTATGGTACTATTGGTACAGATCAAAATACTTGTCTTTAAAAAGCCGTAGTTACTCATAATTACAGATTTTAGAATCAGAGAAGATTGGTTTATGTCCTGTTCTCACCAGGGCAGCAGAATCCAATAATTTTTTCATTAAATTAATAAAAAATGTAGTTTGCATCAGTGGTTGGCTTATGGTAGGTTGTGGTGAAACAGCTGCTGTTTATGTAAAGGAAATGAATCTGTAGACCAAATAGTGTATGCATGTTGATTCTCCCATTCTGGAACCATCTAAGAAGCTAATCCCTGTCAGTGACTGCAGTCATTCAGATGGCAAATAACATGCTCCTTACCCTCTTGGGCCCAAATAAATTGTGGTACAGTGTTCTGAACCGCTTTCGGGTGTAATTGCAGCGATATGCTCCTCCCATCAGGTACTCTATCACCAAACCAATATCAATCAGACTTATCCGATAATCAGGGGGTAAGTTTCCCTGTAACGAAAATAAGAAGGATGGTGGGGGAGGAAGAAATGTTTATTACTGATGTTGTTAAATATAATTTACAATGATCTTAAAATAAAACGATTTAAATAGTTAAAAACACAAATGTATTATTATGCTGGTTAATTAATTCACCTTAAAATAGATCCAACCGAAACCTGGATATTCTCGCTTGGAAAGAAGACATAAGTTAAATAAGAAGGTGAAGAACTTGTTGGAAGGAACAGAAGATAACGTCAGCACACAGTACTTATATTCTTCTGCTGGGGAAACAAGGAACACGACTGCAGAACAAAAAGCACGAGGATCAGCACACTTGAAAGGTCAGGCACAGTTGCTGGACTCTAGTCCTGCAATATAGCACCTTTTCTGCACCATCTGTCCCCCACAACTCTTGTCCTGGCATCTCACACCTCTGCTGGCATCTCTTTGGACTGCTTCATCTGCACTGCCAAGGCACGGTGAAGTGACATCATGCAATATCATTTGTTCACATGGAACCACATCCTGCGTGTGATCTTCCATCCTGCAGTGTTTCCTTCCCATGTTCCAGGAAAGAAGGGGCAGGAGGGACAGAGCCGTGTTATCTGCTCTAGAGGACTTACACACTGCACGAGTTACTGTTATTGCTAGTTGCTAGAAGCAAGGACACTGTTAACTTTTGTTCTTGGGGTTATGTACAAACATACACATATCTTTGCTTAAATTCCACACCTAGTATGAGGAAAGCATCTGTATGTATGAAAGTAAGTATGATAGCTGTAATAAACAAAATATCTGTGGCTAACTCTTTGGCGTTTTTTTCAAGAAGAAAACTACAGGCCTAACAATTTTCCTAGATGGTTTCTCCTTGAACATGTTTTACTGAAAGCCCCTCTAAGCACTGTAAGACAGCTACCTAATTTCCCGCAGTGCCAGGGAGATCTGTGCTTGTAGTAAAGGTCATTAGGTGAATCCTGGAAAAGACATCTACATCTACAACTTCCTCTTCTTTTTCTTTTCCTTTCTTATCCTCTGTTAAATATAACATATACGTACCACATCTTCAGCAGGCACTTTCAATTTCAAGGGGAAAAAGAATGATGAATATATCCACATCTTATTTCCCTCACTTTACCTTCCTTCTCTTCACTGTCCAGCCCAAAAAAGGCAACACTAAGGTTATGAGTTCTCCAATGCTTAGGGCTCACAAAATGCTGAAGAAAGATCTCAGTAACAGTTTGTCTCTTACTACATATGAATTTCAGTCTGCCTTAGAATTAACCAGGCATTTCTATTCTTCTGTAGCAACAAGACTGATGCAAGACCTAGCAGGCCAGAACAGTGTCAGGGAGATCTAGTCTCACACACATGTCGGTGAAGAGCTCACGGGGTTCTCTGGTGATGGAAGAACAAAATCCCAGTATGGGCATATCTGCTCTTCTGTTCCTCCCTGGAAACGCCACAAGGAATAATCTGATCCCTTTTCATGAAGAAGGGAATGCTTCCTAATGAAAGTTTGCCTCCTTCTCTAAATCACTGCCTCCAAATTGTTCAGATGACAGTTTCTGGTTCAGCAAGAAGTTCCTTGCCAGAAAAGAAGGCATGATTCAGCAAACTGTGAGCAGGTAACCCAGATCTAGGGATCTCATTAAGAACCCTACAGATTTACAGCTCTTGTCCTGTATGTCATTGTGTAAGGCATGTAACTACAAATCAAAGGTAGAAAGAGAGGTAAATTATCCTTCTGTGAACTGCAAGCAGTAGCCTTGGAAAAAGAGAAAATTACTCTAGTAAAAAATTAACTTGTATAGTCAATATTGCAGAAGGACCAGGAAATTGTAATTGTTAACTTCAAAATTTTTCAGTGCACTGTAATAAAATAATCACATTTTCTCTAATGATATACAGCGCAGATTATAGTTAGCCTGTAGCTCTTTTTATGTGATCATCAAAAGAAGGTTAGTAATTCTCATGGAACAATTTTATGATTGCCATGTCTTGCTGGAATTATCTGCATGTCTGCAGAAATCTGCCTGGCTTTTCTACAGATGTGCTTATTAGATTCAGAGCAGACAAACACTAATGGAGAGCAGATGGCAACTAGTTCTGCAGAAGAGATGAAATGGATGCAAAGGTCCCTCTTCTTCTCCTACTTCAGCTAGGAAGAGCGGTGCTCATTTCCCTCGCTGCTCACCATGGTACACACAACATGCTGAAAGGTTGAGGAAGGGCTAGAAAGCGAGGTAGTGCTGTGATGAATCCCAGCAATGGACCGGGATTCAAAGGAACAGAAGATCAATTAAATTTAGTGGTACAAGGTGAACTGCCATCTTTCAGTAATGTCCCTTAGCATAAGCTTTTGCACTCTTCCAACTCTTGGCTAGTCTAACGGGCAGGAGAATCACTGTGGTCTGCAGGTCTGCATATTAGCCTAGTTTATTTGATTGCAGTCATTTTTGTTCTGAACAGTTTAAAGAAAAATAACATAAATCTAAAAATAATGTCCTGCTCATTGTTTTGTTTGCTTGTTTGTTAATTTTTTCCCCCAAATGTCCTCTCTCCAGAATGGTTAAGACAACAGTTTTACCAGAATAAGGATAAAGGCACTGGCAGAAGTGGGAATTGGAGCTCCAAGAAAGAGTTGTCGTTCTTCAACAGTCTCCCGCTGTCTTAATGCAAGACACTAAAATGGAATGCTTTGATGTTACTAAGTGGCAAAAAATACTTGAGCAATTCAGGAAGCACAACATCAATGTGCTGCATGTGCTAGAAGGCATGAGTTTCCTGATGTAGTTCTTCTGATTTCTATAATTTCTTAAAGGGATTTAGATAATTTTTTTTTTTTATTGGAATAACTTTAATAGAAGATGCATCCAAACCTCCCAGAGTATTTAAATATTTTACTCAAGAAAACTCACATATTCACAGCAGAAATATACATTTTGTAGACATATACATATATATGGTTCCATGCTAACACACAATTAATTTTCCAAAGTTACCAGCCTTAGTAAAGTCAATTGGACCATCCTTGTGAAAGGAGTTAAGAATGTGCCAAAGTGTCTGCTGTATCAGCAGACACCTGGAAGTACGCTGGCAGTGGCGAGCCTGCTTGTTTGTAGATGAAGCACAGTGGTGCAAATGGTCCAGAACTCCTCCAAAACCAGCAAAAATTTGGGTGGGTTAATTCTAGCAAAGTCAAAGTAATCTGGAGTGACAGAGGAGGAAAAAGTATGATTTTCAGGTATGATAGGTACCCCAGCTGATAATAATTCTTTTAATGCCAGGAGAAGCTCTATAGTGCTAATGCAGTATGCTTTTCCTGGATAAACTTGAATTTTAATCTGTAGCTAATCAACGATAGTATTTTTTCATTTTAAGTGCATTTTTACGTCCAATTGATGCCAAATCTCTGATTCAGCATTCTTAGAAAAAAAAATAATACTTTCATAATTCTGTATATTGCCTGTTAATTCACAGGAAATGTAGACATACAATGTCAGTCCAAAATAAAAACGTTGAAAACTTGCATCACCCCAGAGTGGGATTAAGACATATTGCTTATACACAATTTTTTGATTAAAGAAAAAAAGAATCTGTTAATTTCTTCTGTCTTCATTAGACAGTTGAGCCAGCGAAAGATTTTTTAAAAACAACCTGCAGAGGGCAACCTCCACTTACAGTAGG
Organism: Thinocorus orbignyianus; assembly: GCA_013400375.1. NCBI lineage: Eukaryota > Metazoa > Chordata > Aves > Ciconiiformes > Thinocoridae > Thinocorus > Thinocorus orbignyianus. The sequence continues at coordinate 78,989 of VXBW01000805.1, forward strand.
ATGCCAAGCAGGGCCACTGTTACTTCTTGCTTAGCCTGGACACCGAGATTTGTACCGTCTAGCGAAGGCAGTCAGCCTTGTACGTTAAGTTCTGTACCTCTGACAGGAGATGGCAAAAGATTCAGGCAGATTTGTCCCTGTATGTAGTTATGGAATTGAGAGGATTAGAGTGGTGAGTACAGTTGTCTCTAAAGCAGAGTCATTAAGGAATACTTTGTCTTTTTAATTGATATGCGCAAGAAGCTAAGCGTGCTCTGATTACAGTTAATTCTTTAGGGCTGTGTCTCCAGGCCTTTACAATGTGCTGCCCAGGCTAACAGTCTTCACCTTGACATTCCGAAATCCAAAGAGAAAATCATCTGCTTTCTTACACGTTTGTGCGTGTGCACATACGTGTCTGTAAGCTGCCATAAAGAGGTGTGGTAATGTAACTTTGGTTCAAGTGCCTTGCTGTAATAAGCAGGAAGAGTGGTCTTTCAAACGCATAAAAACCCCCACCCTCCTAGCTATAAAAACCTTACAGCTATGTGATGTAATAGTAGTAAATAAAATAATGCTTCTAGGATTTATAAGCATCGATTTTCCATTTGAGAATTCTCAGTGATGCCGCTGTAAATAACTTTTTACAACATACACTCTTTTAAATAGAGTAGGTTTAAAATTTAGGATGTATGCATGAAAAACACAGTGTCCATATAATTTCACTGTTGTCTCAAGGTGACATATTACATTTTTTGTATTTACATTTTATGATACTGTAATTAAATCTAAGAGGTTAGATATCTGTCACCAAAAAACTTGCATCAGCAATATGGACCAGTTTTTATGTACAATGGGCCACTTAACTGTCAGATAGTGGTGTCCATTGAGAAGTTATTCCAAAGAGGTGTTTTCATTTTAACTGTTGTCAGATCCGCTGACTAATTTGCAGTTTAGTAAGGGATCTGCTTGGATAGCAGGGCTGTGATGAGCTGTCACTTTTTTGTAGGTGAACTGTGATTGTTACTCATCACTGACAAAATGAGAAACAGGACCCTAGAGGCGCAGTTTTCTGATGAAAGTACTAAAGGGTTGCACCAGGCAGTGTGTTTTTAAAGCTCTTAACTATATTCTAATAAAAGTATGCATTGACTTCATGTAGTTGGAATTACTGGAGACTTTAGACGTGCACAGGGGAAATAAAGACGAATTTATGGAAAAATGTCCACCCCCTAACCAGAATATTTTTTGAATGAAATATGCAGTTTATTATGTTTCTAATTCTGGTATCTTGGGCTTCAAGAGAAGTGGTGACCCTGAATGGACTCTAGTTTTACTGTCCTCCATCCAAGGGGATTTTTTGCATAAGAACAGTTATAGTTTCTTCTGTAGGCATTTCACACTTTCAGATGGTCACTTGATACACTATATACAATTAAACAATGCTGATGCCATGTAACACACTAACCAAAGAAAAACACCAGAGCCTCCCTAAACATAGCTACTGATTATTCTGTTGCATTATTGAATGGAAAGATGATATATGAAGCATTGTTGCTCCCCTCCCTTAGTTGCCTTCGATTCTGCTTAGCTGTCAGTGACAGAAGAAATCACCAAAACCTGTGCTTTCACCAAAAAAAAAAAAAAAAAAAAAAAAAAAAAAAAAAATCTCCGTTCCTTTTAAAAATCTTCTCTCTAGTCCTATGTACAGAAATCTCCTTTCTCAAGTATGCTACCCTTGAGGTCCGACTTACATAATGTGCAGGGTTGTAATCTGCACATGTTTTGGGAGAATATTCAAGCTGATGAGGTCAGCTGCAAACTCAGTCTCCTTGCTTGACCCATATATTTAGAGAATAAGGGATTTTCATTCATTGTGGCTGCCGTAACAGTTTTAATCCTGAACACGTTGCTAAAGGTATTTAGTATCTCCTTCCTGTTACTATACCTTCCTATATTTCTGTCCTGCCCTCCTAATCACTCTATAACTCAAGATGCTTGAAAATAACTTGATAAAGGATCAGGGGAAAGTTGCACTACTTCTTTTTGTATATTTGTGGTGAGAAAGATGGCTACAGTATACTACACAACACAGAATGAGGAACTGTTTCAACAAATTACGATCCGGCACAAGGATAAGGACTATTTTACAGGCTTGGAAGTAAACTAACAACACAAAAATTAGCTTTGACAATAGTTGCAGGTATGGAAAAAGTACAGATAACAGCATATATCTACATGGTATGTAAGAGCCTACGATTATGCTAGCAGAAGCACTATTACCCAAGCATCTAAAACCACAAAGAAAGCAAGCCAAATAACTTGCTGGTTGTGCTTTGTATGCAAAGAGTTCAAATTTGGTGCATACAAACAGAACATTCTGTAACGGCAAGGGGAGGGAGAAGGCTCTGACTAAAAGCTCATGCAAAACAAAGATTGTATCTAGCTACAAAAAGCAACTGCAGCATTATCTGCAACCTACCGTCTATGGGACTCTTACCTTTTTGACGTCCCTGACTAGATGATACAAAGTGTTGGATGGTCCATGTCTCTGCAAAAGACAAATAAAGAAGAACAGAATAGTTTTGCATTGTCTAAAGACCTTCACTGACATAGCTTTCTCACTCTAGTAGTTTAAAAGTCAGGCAACTGAGAACACTCCAATTGTACAGTGTTATCAATTAAAAAAACCCCAAGATCTATTACAAGAGCAGTATTTCACCTGAGTCATCTTTTGTATAAGCCCTTTCAGTAAGAAAACCACAAGAACTGCCACACTGGATGAAAACAGAGGTCCTGTATACCAAAGTAGGCTCCCCGCTTAGGCAAAGCAGGAGCCCAGCACAACATGCACAGCCTCTCGGAGAGAGTGTAAGGAAAAGCAGCTGCTGAAGTGTCAGCTTCCATGCACTCAGGATCTCCACTTTCACCATCGGTGACTCAGAGAGTACCTGAAGCTGACGTAACATCTAGATTGTCTTGTCTGAAAGCCACTAACAGCATGCAGTATGTCAGTTTTCCCAACCTTGGCCCCACCTGACATGTAAATCATTCCGTAGCAGATTTCCACAATTTCACTTATATGTTATGTGCAGAATTACTTCCTTGTGTGTTGAGTTTTTGACTGATGCTGGTATTTTAAGAGACTTTTATTGGAGACTGCCTCGGCTGTAGTTGATGATAGATGCATATGAGCAGAGTCAGTGTTTCCATATATACATTGCTCTTGCCAACACTTAATTTTATGTAATCCCATCACTGAGCATGATGAGACTTTCCTGTCATTTTTCATATGCTCTTTCAGTTTTGCCTACCCTGAGTGTTGTTAAGTCACCTGCAAACATTGTCCTTTCAGCAGTTACTATTTTTCAGATCATCTCTAAACAGGTGGAACAGCAGTGGTCCCCTTATAGGGTCTTGGATGACCCTGGTCATAATGGCCTTTTATGGTGAGAACAGACTATGTATTCCTACTCCCTGTTATCTATCCTTTAAGTAGTTTTTAAACCACAAGTGACCCTTATCTTCTTTGCTATGACATCTAAATTTCTTTAATAACCTTTGAGGTTTTAAAATATTATCAAATAGGTTTTGCAAAAATTGATCAACCAAGTGCAACATCCTTATTGTCCTGCAGCTTGACTTCAGAAATGGTAAAAAATTTCTAAGGCTTAACATTTTCCTCCAGAAGCTAGGTAAACTCTTTCTTGACATAAAATAGATCCCGTTGCCTATTAATTTTATTCTTTAATGTATTTTTACAAATTTGCCATGGCAGAAGTCAGTTTCACTGGTTTGTATCTTCTCATGTCACTCTCAGGACTCATGTTGAAATTTTTTTACTTTAAATGCTGAGGCTGTTATGGGTGCATTAAGTAATATGTCATAATTGGTAGTTTAGACATTTCACAGCTTGGGTCTTTTGGAACTCTTACATAAATAATTTATGGTTATTTCTATAGCTCACAATAAATGTCTTCAAAAAGGCCTTATTTTAGCTCTAGAAATGAAGACTTCCCCCAAACTTACTTCCTGTAAAAACTGATTTGGTACAAGAACTACTATGTTTATCTCTGTAGCAAGAAAGCACATAGGCTTTCTGTTCTTTAATACACAGAAGCTAGTTGACAGGTAAGGTTTAAGCTGATCAAAGATCAGATGTGAATCTGTCTCAAGGGTGGCACAAATACCCATTCCTCTATATTTTGCACAAATTTAATGAGTTCTTTACAGATTTGATATTTTTGAAAGACTGACTTCTGGTCACCATTAGTGTGAAACATCTCTGGATAACAGTCCAGTGTGAAAGTTTATGATGGCAGGGCTTTGAAAAGTACTGGCAGAAAAAAACTTGTTGAAAAGGGCTATGCACTACATCACATCTCTCTCCAACAGACCGAAGAAACAATTCTAAGAACTAGATAATACTTTAAGATTTTTTCCATACCACTTAAGTAATTTGAAGTTACTGGTTTCTCTCAGTTGGCAATAATGATGTGATTGTGTTTTGCAGCTGAAAAATTAGGAGCAATTTGAACCTGTGCAGTTTTATGCTGATTTTATGGGCAAAGATATAAAACTTGCAACAGGATTTTAAAAGTGAAAACTATAATTTTTGGAACATTTGGTAAGGACCCAGAGAAGTTCTTTCCTGTAACAGACCTCCTGGAGTCGTCAGATTTCAACCTTAAATTCAGAATATTATCCCAAGAAATTAGCTTCTATTTATTTTCTAGTTGCTGGGTTTGATTAACAGTTGCAAGATTTTTCTGAAACCTTAAGACCTTATAGTAGCAGGCGTCTTGTATCACTGTCCTACAGGTCCTTACTTGCCAGGTATTGTCTTCCAGCCGGTGCAATCTGCCTAAATCTCAGGTCTATCATGATGGAATTGCAATGACCAGAAATCAGCTTGTACTACATTTGGCTTAATCCATGCATTACAAAACCCATACAGCAGAATTAGGTGGGCAAGACACAGTGTGATCCGTTGTGCAAGAGACAAAGCTAAGAGGCAATGTGGACTCCTAACAAGGAAAACTTCTGCAGCAGGTGTTGGCTGCCTTGTGCATCATCATGTTGGTGTAACATGAGTGGGAGCTAGAACAATAAATATAGAGACAGAAAATTTGCCTTAGGTTGGCCCTACCGTGTTGTACAATTCCTCTAGCCGGGAGATGGTGAGAAAACGATGCATGCTTACTCCATTTTCTATGAGTAATTTCACAAAATCCACTCTGTCCAACACCAGTGCATCCAGCATTGCTTGCTCAAGGGAGCCCACCTGCAAAGCAAGTGATTAATTCAGGCCATTCCTGGGCATTGTAGTCTGTATCTGTCTGGTCCAGTCACCTTGGCACAAACAGGGAATCCTGACAAAATTCTGAGGGTTGCTCTGCTAAGCTTAAAACAGGATAATCACAGTTTCAGTCTATTCAGGGAAGCATTTCAAAAATTAGTATAACAGTGTTAAAATAAACTTAATCTAGGAAATCCAGCTTAGGGCCAAGGAACTGCAACCCACTCATTATTATCTTTATTTCTTGTTTTCCTGACACAGATTTTGTTTATATCGAGTATATTTGTTACGTGCACACACTCACTTTAAATATGTCATTACTAGCTTTTTCCTTTGTGTGGAAACTCAGGGAAACTTTGACACTCAGGAAGCAGAAATAGCTTCAGAATTAGAATTTTTTTGAAAGGCCAAGTGAAAGATGTGTTTTTATGCAAAAACCTCTATTTTTCTCTCTCTTGCAGGTTGGGGGGAGTTAGGAGGATGAGGAATTATCTCATAGTTACAGTTTTTAGCTTGCAAAATCATTGCAGCTTGCAGCATTTATGCAAATTTTTACTGTGGTGTGGAGGTGGAACAACATCAATAAGAACAGTTTAGTACTGTTGAAATCCCTCCTACGTTTTGATGCATACTTATGTCCAATATTGAAGACCAGATAAATAGTCCTGCTCATTTCATAAATAAAAGGCAAGGTTTTTTGAAACTTGCTTTATGAGGCAGCAAGCTCCAGAAACTGCATTTACTGCAAAGATATTAAAACAGAAGCTTTTCCTTTTGTTATAATTTTTCAATGGGCGGTTGTAAATGCTCACGTAATGGTAGCATGTGAAATTTTCATGATGATGACAAAATGGAAGTCACAGTAATGAATACTGTGATCCAATTAAACTTTCCAAACGAAGACATGGTGGACTTTAAGGAACTGTAGGTACAGAAATAGTCTGCCTGGGTGATTTGTACCACTGTAAAAACTGCAGCACAAGTTGGGAGTTGACTACTCCTCTGCTGCCCCATGCAGCTTTCAAAAACCCCTCTGTTTACAGCTCTCTCACTCCTGCAGGGAAGTATTGCCCGGGAGAATGGTGTTGGCCAGGGATCCTGTCCCCATAGCTGGCAGCAGGAGCAGAGGATGGGGCAGATGAGAAGCAGGCAGATTGATTCACAGCAGCACTGGGCATAAAATTAACACCACCTCAGGTTTGCAGCCACAGCACTTCTGTGGCAACGTTGCTGATTAGCTCTAGTAGTCCCCTTGATGACCTCCAACATTTGTGCATTGTATTTTTGATCTCTGACTGTCATCGAATCCAGTATTTGTATATAAAAGCATGGTGCTTGAAGAGCAAAAAGAAGTTTTGCCTTTCCTTTATTTTATAGCCTAAGGTGGCTATAAACAGACACTTGTTTTTCCCAGCCTGCAGAATCATTGCTTGATAGTATAAATGTGTTGCTTTCCCGTTCTTTAAAGGTGTGTCCTTTCAGTGTTGCAGCATCGCTAGATGTCACCATTTCCTTGAACAAGCCAACATGTTAACATCTCTGTAACCATGCCTGTCTTCTCTAGCTGTGAATGGGAACTTTGTGTTAGGCTGAAAGCATGACTCGGTATATTTTAAACTGTGTTTAAACCGTTGCTGCCAACAGAATGGCTTTAATGTTGTGTAGGGATTAAAGTGTTTTCAGTAGAAGATGCTGTGTATATACTGTACCGGCCACTGTTGCCCATAAATAAAGATCTGACTGCGAGCGATGTCTACTCTGTTCCAGGCTAATGCTAGGCTCAGCTGGTCTGGAGCAGATGCGTTAGCTCCTGCGTATAACAGACAGGGATTCAGGGAGGGGCGGAGAAGAAAGAAGAAACAAGCCATAGGTTAGACTCGGTTAACAGACCACCACTGTTACTTCTTTGTCAAAAGTCTCACAGATGTCCATGTAATTTCTGCAAATGATCTCACACTAAAAAAAAACCCAAACCTTCCATTATCCCTGTAACAAACTATTGGTTCTTAAATCTGAATCTGTGGTTCTCAGATTTTCTTATAAATGTTAATTATTTCCACATCCCCTGTGAAAAATACAGTAGGAATTCGTGATATAGGCAGACACAACTTGTGGTGGAGTGAACTGGTTTTCCTCCTCTTGGGTGGGAAGCAAGAGAATAAGCCAGGAGGGATACTGGTTCAGCTGTAGGAATACGTACAGGCAGCTGTATGCACACCATATGGACATGAGTGCACGCACATCTAGCAATTACAAACAGGGTCAGCTCACACAGAGTCCATCAGTTTCCACAGCTGTGCATTTTATGCACATCTTTTATACACTCCCACCTAATAAGGCGGGGATCCTGCACGAGCATAGGAATCTATGTCCATTTGCACTGAGGGGTCTTGGTGGGAGAAATTTCCCTTCACACATGCAATATTCACATAAGCATGATATAAATCAAGGTATAATATATCTGAATTTAATAAGAAACAATGCAGATGATAAAATGGGTTTAGAGCTGTTTGTTTGCTGGAATGGAGGGTATGTTTTTCCCTGTAGATTTAATGGACGCTGTGGGACATTCCTGCCCTGCTGTGTTTTTTTAATATTTTACTAAGGATTTCACAGTTATTAGCTGACTTGTAATAACAAACCAGTATTTGTACTTCAGTGTCACAGGGAGAACTGGCCCGAATAAACTGACCAACCAAATAAATAAAGAGCCCTTTGACTTAACTATGTAGCTGTTTGCAGCAGTTAGATGATTGTATAAAGGCTCATTTTTTAAAAGGCCTCATACCTTCACCGTTTTATTTGTCTTTATTAGTTCTTATACTGATATATGACAAACAAAAGCTTTTCACAACACAAGGACAAACAAAAGCTTTTCACAACTTCAAAGTGTTTCTGTCCCCATTTCAGTATTATTCAAAATCAGGCACTGTTCCAGCAGAAAGTGGAGTCTCAAACTGGAGAGACAGAAAACATAAACCACAACATGCTGGCTGCTGAAATCCTCTGTGAAGGATCAGATCAGCAGACCTTCAGGAAGCTTAGCCTACAGTTTAATTTCACAACCTTCAACTTCGCAGTCAGTTCACTGCCATGAAACTTTGCCAAATATTTGACAACATCTTCACTGATTATTTGGGAGATGGGGGGCTTTAGATCATTCAGATCACTTTCGTTTTATTACAGAAATGAGATCTTATAAAAAGGTATGTGATGTAGGAGCAGGATGATAGAAAGAAATGAAGGTGAGAAGAAAAACCAGTGAAAACAGTGAAAGACCTTTCTGTCACTAAGAAGCAACAGGAACACCCCTTTTTTTAAGACAGCTTCTCATTTCTATATACTATGATGCAGACAAAAATTCTCATGAGACCTCATGGGCAACGTCAGTGACACCTGAACATTCCAGAGTTTCTTACACAAACAACATGCAACATCCAAGAACAGAAAATATTTACCTTTGGGAAGGGAAAAAATGTCTTTACAGTTTTACTTATAAAAATGTAAAAAACTACCCACTGTGGGTATGATAGTGTAAATTAACTACAGAGAGCAAATAATGTTCTCCCCCTTTCTGAAGCAAACAACAGATCCTCTCAAAATGTCATTGGATCTCGTCCTTGCCATCCGTGTGGCTGCAGAAGAAGCAAGAGCTTTGGCAGGTACTCAGGCAAGCTGTCTGGTGAGCAGTGGAGGAGGCACATGGATGAACTCCAAAACCCAGGGGCAGCAATGGCAGTTCCGCAGCCTGGCACTATTTTGCACATGCAATGTGGGAGCTCCACTTCCCGGTTTTCCTAAACTGACTGCAGCCTAGAGTCTGGGTAGGCAGGGATGCAGCCTGGTTTAGAAACTGTTTTGGATCAGGAGTGGATCTGATGGACATGGGGAAGGAAGTGGGTTACTTACACTGCCAAAACTCAAGCCAAATTGCAGAAAGTCCAGGTGAACACCTTCTGACCCCTGCAGGGAGCCTTCCCCTGTTTGGGTTCAGTGATGTAGCATTCCTGGGCCTTTTTGTGCTTTAGGAAGAACCCAGCTGCTGGATGAACACTGGGTAGGGTAAGAGCTCATTTCATTGTCTCACAGAGTCCTGCAGACATTTGGCAATTGAAGAAAATGTATGGTTTCTCACGAGGTTTTTGTACTTCAGGTCCAAACCAGCCATCAGCTAGGGCATAGACTGGGCCTTACAGGTCTGCATACTTGAGCTCTGATGCACATTGGTGGGATGGCTGCTCCCAGAGTAAGGTTTGTTCCTGGAAAGCCCTTGCATCCTTCTCCTCTTTCCTGTCTTCCCTATGTGGTCTTGAGTGAGTGTGGATTGCACTGGCATTACATAAGAGGAGAAGGAAAATAAAAGCTATAAAAGGTCGTACAAAGCCTTGGCTGCAGATGCTGCTTAATCAATTTTATTCTAGGATGGGCCGATGAATATGGAGAATATAAAGAATAAAGTATCCAGGCTACTTCAGGTGGAATGCTATCCGCTATTAAGAAGCAAAAATAATTCTACTAATGTAAGAAAAACTTCCTAGAACAAATGTGAGATGGGCTTTCTTAAAATCCTGTCTCTTTTCAATAATTTCTTTGATCACATTTGGTGCCACAGAGCATGTATTTGAGTCAGTTAGAAGAATCCAAAAAATGTCACTGAGGACTCGTCTTGTTCATGCATGTTACTGTGATCTACCCAAATCAAAGCCAAAGGATATTTGGGAAATAAAAGAATAAGACAGAATTATAACCTACTACTCTCATCAACTTGATACAGGGATCACAGTGGAACCACTTCTTAGGCCCTTAACACTGTCAGCAGTGAGAAATTGGCACTTCTGCTCCCTAAATTTCTCTTTCATCATGTCTCATGTTGAGATTATCTGCTTTGTTGCATTACATTATTGTAATTACTGTAGTATACTTACTGCTTTAAATAGTGTTTCAGGCAACATGACCAATGTCTATGTAATATTTACTCACTATCCTGGTGTCTGGCTGAGAATAAGATACATCCAAAATAATGTTTTAAGATAATATGACTAATATCTGCAGTGGGATTTTTCCTTCCTTTCATCTGCTCCTAGTAGAAAAGTTTCATTTGGGATGCAATGCATTGATTTGGCAGTATTTTATTTCAGAATAGATATTGCTGGCTATAGATAGACAATGCAAGGATGGCGCAAAGCTGAATGAGCAAGAAGGACATCTGGGTCTTTCAGGTTGGTTCCTGCAGGTGTTAACTTTATACTCTTAGGCGTCCATCCAGAAGTGCTTGGATATCTTGCATAGAATCCTCTGATAAAAGTCAGATGGTCTATCTGGTATCTTGGCCCACGAATGCAACACTCCTTGATGGCAAAACCTGGGACCATAGGCTTAGCTCTATATCTTAGGCGAGCTAGGGTACATGCATATTGTAAGGTACATTTTGCCCTTGCAGGATCCCAGGTTACTGAAGAGTTAAGCTACGGGCTTTAACATACTGGCTAAAGTTTACTGTGATCAATGTAACCTCTAAAGGATTCTCCTGGGATAGCCTTACGATACTTAGTCCTCAGAAATCTGGAAAGCTGAAGTGGCACAAACCTGACCTATCTAGACTGAAATGGCTGTCAGAGACTCATTTCTGCAGTGATTCTAAGCATGCCCTTCTATTCTATGACAATTTTATGATCCTATGATTCTATGCCAGTGTTATCTTTGAATCATCATTTAAAAAAAATAATTAGATTAGGGAAAAGAGCAATCCAAATTAACTTTTGCTCTGCACCCCTGCAGGTCTTATATTGTCTTCTGTTTCAGCTTCTTGGTGAAAAGATTGGGTTTACACTGCATTTGCTACAAGCATTTTGGCATTTAGCCAATCAATTGATGATAACAAAGCAATAGCAACAACAGCTCTAGAGGCAGTAACCTGCTACCTGGCTGAACTCTGAAATCTTTCAGTGTTAGTGACTTCAGGGCTGGGAGACCATCACATCACATCACACTGTCTTCCAGGACCATCTGATACCACATGGTGGCTGTTCAGTAAGCATGAATCATGACTTACTCACAGTCTGGAAAGTGTGCAGAGACATCAGATGTCCATTAGCCTAACATGGCTTATCTCAGAGGATTACAGGGCAGTAATATTACTACATGCATGTAACACAGAGCACCGCTTTCTCAATGCTAACAGTTGCACTGGGAAAGCTTCTGGAGTACCAGCTGAAATATAGCTGGTGCTGCTAGTATGCACCAGACATTGCAACAGCTTCGTGAACTAGGATCTTTGATGCCACTTCAAAACAATTATATTTTAGAACATCTCCATATGCTATCTTTAACTTTCCTGTCATATGCCTTCTGCTCAATTAGCAGCTGCAAAAGGACAAAATCCATTACTGTTTGAGTTCCAACTGTTCAAGTTAAGAGAGCACAGTTAAACTCTATCAATAAATTTACTTGCTACAAATTTATGCAATTGGAAACTTACTTCCCACATTTGCATGTCTCTTGAAATAAAAAAATAAAAAAAAAAAAAAAAAGAATTCACAAACCATATGCTGTTGTGACATCCATGCAATGTAAATTGATAACCAGATTGGATGCCATTCCCTAGTTTATTGGAGATCACTTCCAAGAAAGATAGATCTGCTGACAAGATTAAACAAGTGACTCATGAAAACAAACAAGGAAATAATCTCTCATGTTTAGTTCAGGGTTTGGGGCTTGTGGAATATCCCGACCAGGAGTATTCCTGCATTGGCAGTGTGCCTGATGTGGGTTTAAGAAGAGAATAGCTCCTTGCAAATTTTACACAGCCAGTAGGAAATGATACTTTATGTTTTCCAGTCCTTGTCCTTCTCCTCTTCGTGAACACATCACTCACATCAGAGTGGGATTGGTAATTAGCTGGTATGCACCTTGAATACTGGCTGGCAAGGACTGCAAAATGTTCACCAGTGAGACTGAGAAAAAGTAAGCAATAATCATTCCTCAGTTCCACACTTTTCTCTGTCTCTTTTCACACAGTGCTGAAGAGGTGAAAGAGATTAAATCCTGAATCTAAGCTTCAAGGAATTTCAAGATAATTCAGACCTGGTCTTCAAATCCACTGACTTCTAAATAAATAGAAAAGTGGTTCAGCATTGCCACCTTAGATTTCTTGACTTGATGAAAAACCCAAATGTCCATCAACCCAACGGGGTGTATTACCAGAAAGGCAGTATTTATTTTGGGATGGGTCAGAGCCTTTGCACGAAGACATGGTATCAATAAGAATGACTCATCAGAGACAAAAGATCTCATCTTTGTACACACAGATTAAAAAATTACATGGTCTTTCAATCCCTGTGACCAGAAAGCTCAGATTAACAAAATGCATCTGATAAAACTCGTCTTCGTTGAGTACCTCCATAATCAGAAAGTGCTGACAAGCAGGAAAGATGAGGTTTATGTTTTAGTTCTTCTGGCTCATGAGCAAGACACAAGCGCTGCTGGATAACAAATCAAGATGAAAAGCATTGAAGGAGACGTCAAAACTTCTTACATAGACCCAGGCACCTTCTGAGCTAATAGAGGTTCACTATGTCTAGTATTACTGTTATGAACAGAGAAGGTAATTTCATTTCACTTAGGAGATGGCAGGACCAGCTGGGCACTGCAAAATGGATATTCCAGATCAGAGAGGACTACTCATATACCCAGAATGCAACCATAGTGCAGTTGCTCATGTAAATACATTAAAAGAACTTTTCAAACAGAAAACAATCCCTCCCAGGCCTCTGTTTTATATTCTTCAGCTTCCAAGAGGAAGAGGCTCCAGGGTAAAAGACTCCAGGGATCTATGTTAGAATTCAGACCTTGAAAATATACCTAGAAAAAATGGAATCACAACTTTAAGACAAACTGTATTTTAGTAACAGAAATCAAGAGCTGTAGTTTCAGTGATTGTCTTAAGAATGAATGTGAAGAGAATACACTTTACACAGGGATAAGCAAGGATCTAGTCATATTTATGATAAAAATGAACTCTGCAATTAAAATATTTCCTAAGGATAGAGTATAGAAATTGGGTGATAGATGCAGTTCTTTTTCCTTTATTTTAATTTCTTTTTGCTTTCTTTTACTTCATGTATCTTGTTTCTGTGTGATGATGTCCAAAATGTCTTGAGATTTAGTTATGCAGATGGCTAAAACTCGTTACCTCAGGGTAGGAGCAAAATAGTTATGCTACTTGAAGGACAAACAACTGATATCTTGATTGAAATGAGCAAAAGAAGTGGAGAAAGGAACACTACAGAAGCCTAAAGAAACAAAATCTACTGGAGCAAAATAATTCCAGGTCATTTCATTGGCTGGTAGCTATCAGTTTGCAATCATACTTTTGAAGTGGCCAGTGCTTCTTTACTCCTTCTGTCTTTGTCCTTTTGTATGAAATATTTGAAGTAATAGTTTTTCAAAAGGTATTAATGATTGTGTAAAGGGTAAAATATTATTTTGCTTGGTTAGGTGAAAGTTACTCAGGCTTTCTACCTTTTTTCTTCATACAGCTTTTGTGACCCTCCACAGGAAGAAAATGAGAAGAAATCTCAGCCCTGAAACAAGCAAGAAAAATTCCTAATATTTTTTGAATATCCAGTAAATCTATTAAATTAAACTCAAATTCAGGTCTGCCACATGGCATTATGTACCCTTTTTTTCAGGTGTAGGGGTGGCAATATCATGCTGACAACTGTTAAAGAGCCTTATGAGGCATAACTTTCCCCAGTCACTTTTGGAAGTCCATCTCCTAGTGTTTCTCAGGTTCCTCTTTAGAATAGTTTGGTAAGTTTTTAAAATCAGTATGGCCTGTAGTACATAGCACAATACAGGCCAGATGGCAATAAGATGACCATAGCGAGTGATACATGCGATTTGTGAAAATCATGTTTGGGGAAACAGCGTATAAATGGAGGGCTAGAACCTCCCAGCTCTTGCCTACTAGAATAATCCTTCATCAAGTAAGTACATGTGACTTAGAACCTTTAAAATCTTGCCTTTTTCTGTATTTGCAAGCAGATACTAAATTAGCTCATAATATCATATTTTGAAGGTAGCCAAGCTAAATGGTGTGTCTGCAAGACCAGAGTTTATAATTAACTGTAGCTACAGCAGATTGACACAAGATGACCTTTTAAGAGCATATGTATCACGAAATGGCTTAGAAAGATTTAGTGACCTATGAAGTTTAAGATTAAAATCTTCCCCACCCCAAAAGCTGAGTTCTTAGCTCTGCCAGTGGAGGCTGGAAGGAACCCCACACAGACTTTCTTAGGATGGCAACAGATAACATTTTACTTTGACGATAGTGTCACTTCCTTCTGACAGGAGGTCAGAACCTCCTTCTGGAGATTCTACTAGGCACCAAGGCAAACTAAAGTTCTTTTGCTGTCTGCTTCTTGAGTGTTAATCTTCTCAAGTAACTGGTGGAGGGTCACCAGTGATGTTTCTTGTGACACATTAGCAATTGTGGATGGAGAATCAAAATGCAGAATGGAAAAACAGTAGCTATTTAAAAAAGAAAAAAAGAGCTGGATTTGTATAGTTAGAGCAAGAAGTATTTCTCAGTTTTATGGTATAAATTCACCATCTCGATATGGTAGACGTTGCCAATAAATGCAGGTTTCAGCACAGCAGAGACACAGAGTTAATCCGTTTGGACTGATACTGACTCACTGTGGAGTGGAACTCCATTACCTTTTAGTAATGCTGTCAGGATAGCTAAATCAATATCCTGATGTCCTTCCGATCCCATACGAAATACTGTGATCTGAAATATTAAAAGACAATACCATTATTGAAAACAGAGTAATTTCAAAATAAATAAACTAAATCAGGGCAGCATCATTTGTATCTCAAAATGTCCTCATGGCTACAGAAATTCTCACTTTACATGTTTTAATAAGAAGCTTATTGAATAGAGTTAACACATAGAACTTTTTGTGAGATAAAATTTGCTAAAGATAGAAATTGTATTAATGAACATATGGAAGAAAAGTTTTCAGTGATACTTACATGGTGAAATTAGAGATGAAGGAATGTTCTACTAGCACAACATTAGATTTAGTGTTCCCAAGACATTACTGGGAGGAATTAGGTGTATTATAGGTTGTGGACCTAATTTATGGCATATGACATTAAATAAAAATTTTCAACCCAGACCAGCAGCCTACTCAACATAATAATTTTATATAGAAGAGAGTTAGGCAAATAACCTAAGAATCAGGTTTCTAACAGGTCCAGAAATATCTTTAGCCATGTGACCTATCACTCTAAGATACCAACTTTGAGGCAGTGAGGCGAGATACACAATTCATAAACAAGAAGAATGAATCTAGTAGGGCTGCTCTTTCAAGCCAGTTTTACTCTTGGTTAAAACTGCACAGGAACATAAAGAAGTGTAAATCCCTTTGCTCCTTTGGTTGCCATGGCAATAGCTGCTCTTGGGCCTTTGCTTCTTGGGAAGCAACTGAGACTGCAGTTTTTTATTAGTGCTTTTCCTTTCCTATGAAACCTATGCCAACATTTTGATCTGGATATCTGTCACCTGTGGGTTTCTTTTTTTATCCCCTTTGCCAGTACAGACTGCCTATTTATTTTTTTCTAATTAAGTGATAAGTTTAATTAGGAATTGTGTAAACACATTTTGCAGTCATATTCAGCCTCATATGTTGTCCCCACATTCTTAAATTCCTACTCATATAGCACCACTGAACTGCAGCAGCATCTGTGATAGAGGTCACCAAATATCAGGGCACAAAGAACTGTGTGGTGTGGTGAAGAAGGGAGATATATAAAGCGGTCAAGGCAAGACAGCACCTTGGTGACAAGCTTCAGTTTGTTAGTGAAATAGCTCTGTAGAGTGTATCCCAAGAAATCCAGTGTAGCCTTCCTGTAGCACTTGTTTTACCTTGACTTGACCTTAGAACCTTAGGTGCTCTAGGTATTCAAAGGGAGGTGAGAGACCTTGGCATCAGTGGCCTTGGTGATCTCAGAGGATCGTTCCAACCATGAAAATTCTGTGATTCTGTGACAGCATAAGTAGTACAGCTAGATAAAATAATAGGAAATAATAGCTCAGTTCATCAATTGATTTAGATGATGCCGAAAACAATTAATGTGAGAAGACGTCTGTGTTAGACGTTCTCCCCAGCTAAAGCAGAATTTTGAAATAAGATTTGATTTGACCCTTCAGTATGTTCCAGAGACAATAAGTGAGTGAATGCAGTGCTGCCACACAACAGTCTGATCATAACAGCCTCGCAATTCTTTGCAGTTTCCTACACAGATTTTGCAGCAACAGTCATCTGCATAGCACTGAAGGGAAATGTGACAGCCTGGGAAGCAGATCAGCAAATGTCTTGTTTACATTACTGTGCTTGGTGGCACCACTACATGATAAATGACAAGATGACCTAGGACTTGACAGTGCCAGGTTAACGGTTGGACTCAAGGATCTTAAGGTCTTTTCCAACCCAAAAAATTCTATGATTCTAGAAGCAAAATGCCCTTCTCCTTCCTTAAGGGCAAAGGTGAAGCAGTCTGCACATTTGAGGTTGAATATGCTGAACTTTGCCCTTCCGTCATTTCTTATAGTTTTGGAAAGATGGATTGTTTCTTCTTTCAACTGTTGCCCTAAAGCATGACCAATATTCTAGTTTATTCACAAAGTGGGGGATTTAAAACAGGGCTGCACTGTAATTGCAGTCACAACTTTGTCACACTTGATAAAATCATAGTCCTTATATGCAGCATTCTTCAGTATAACCTGCTAGCCTCGTATCTTTGACAGATGTACTGGATGCTTCTATTACTGGATGGCAGAGGTATTTGAGTATAGTGATATTTGCTTTTAACTGACTAAAGGAAAATGAATACAGAATGAATTTTGGACAATAAGGCTTAAAGCTGCAGCATGCTGGCTGCTGACCCATTTGTATCATCATCACTTCTACTTTACCTGACAAAGCCAGATCGTTATCAAACCATGTAGGCACAGCTTTTGTTTGCCTTCAGTAACTATTTATGATCCACAGATAAGGTAACAGGACTGGAGGAATATTGCTGTTATATTTTGAGTCCCAGACTAGCAGCCTGTGAGGAATCCTGAGCACCTTGAGCAGGCTTCTATTGCTTATCCAATGCATCTTTATGCTAGGCTGCTGTTGTGTTTGAATGATTCATTAATGAAGAAGGCTGCACATTCCCCCTGCCTTTTGTCACAGCTTTTGTTAGAAATGCATACCCAAATGCTGTCCCTCCTCCCTCTTTTTTTTTTTTTCTGGTCACGTTTAAATATGAATAAATAGAGAAAACAAACAAGCTTTGTAAAACACTGAGAGACACAATAACATACAATTTGCCATTGGATGAGATCCTAGTGCCTTGTGCTAAAAACTCTTGACATTTCCAGAAAGAAAGAATGAATTTTGTTTCTGCATTTTGTGAGTACAGTTGTGAGGAGACCGAAATTGTTCCTGAAACATGGATTTACTTCTTTACTTATACAGTCTTTGTAGTTTTTCCAGCAGCTGCTAATTTTTGTGGTCAGAGGCATGAGAAGACAGAAACACAACCTAAAGTATTTATGAAGACTTTACACTTAGAAATGTTCAACACCTCTAGGTCTCAAAAAACCCTATCTGTTTGTCTTGCTGGAGACCTGTTCTTCTGGTGATTTCCCCCAGTTAAGAGGTAAGAATTTTGTGTTTGCAATAAGCTCGTCTAGTTTCAAGAGTCATGAATGTATCTGACGTCTTGCTAGTTGCCATTTACAGGTACTCTGGTGAGTAAATCACTGCAGAGGACTGAGAAACAACACATTGGTTAAAATAGTCCTAAAGCTCTGTTAGAATGGGCTACAGATGCTGCTGCACAAATGTATATAAAACTGCTGTGCTAAAGGAAAATATCTGGGTCAGTAAACTCTATTCCCAGCTACCTCTTGCTTGATGAATGTCTGCCACTGAGATGCAAAAATAGCAGTAAATTAAATACTTTGAAACCCACTTAATAGCTCATTGCTAAGAAAAAAAACGAAAGCCTTTCTTTAAATGAAGGAACAGCGCCTAAGAGCCACTCAGCTCTAAAAAGGTCTGCTGTAGTCCTGTTTAAGGACTTCATATAAAGTATATGTATATAAATATATATATTCTGCATATATATGAATATATATATTCTGTATAAATATATGAACAAATAAAAAGAAAAACAAGCTAGTAAGGTGAGTATAAGAAATCCAGAACATTTAATTAGGAAAAAATAAACCCCAATAAGTGGGAGTTAAAAAGTAATACATATTTAAGACTTGCTTTCTTGGCCGAAAGAAAGCTAAAGGTAAAGTTGCAGTATCAGTCAGGTTACCACTAGCTGCTCTTCTGTGTTGCTGTGAAAAAGTGAAGGTAACTTTAACTTTTTCTGAGCATAATGAAATTGTATTAGAGAGAAAAACTACCATTTACCTTACTCATCTATTTCTTTTGAGCTGAAAAACAATTTACTTTCAAAGAAGAAAGAAATTAAAAAATCAAGTACTTTTTTTTATTTCCAGGGATTTGGGCCACCTTATTACTTCTATGTAGCTAGTGGTTTCAAGTGTTGATGTGAAGCTCAATTATTTTAAAAGAACATTTTGTTTTTTTTCTGTTTGTGCTGTACCACCTCAGGTATTTTGGGGTTGGTGGTTTTTTGATTTCCTCCTTTCTTTCCTCATTTTTCACACTACATATTGGCTTGAAAATACTTTTTCAGGTAATTGCCTGAGGCATCTCAGTGAACAACTATGACTTCCAACAACAAGCTTTTCTTTTTTTTTTTAAACATATTTTTCTTCTCTTCTTTATAAAGACAATGGAAGCTAATGTTAGCATCCCTTACAAATACCAAACTATATTGCACAGCACCGAAGAAAGAGTTAAATCTTCAAATGGAAACACACCTGAAACAGACAAGCAAAAATGACTCAATTCCCAATTAAGGATTGCACCAAGAAGCCCCCAAACCAGTGTTAATAGGTATCCAAATTCTTGTAAAATGTAACTCTAATGTCTGGATTTCTTTTGGTATGCTCTTAGTGATCTATTTGCAAAGTACAGTAGACAGCAGCTATTTCCAGTTCTGGGGAGCAGCTGGGCAAAGACTGTCAGCTCTGCTGTGCTCCTCTCAGGAGGTGTGGTTGGGACTGACCAGCCAAACCCTTCTGTCCCAAGACTACATCTCATTTGTCTCCACAAAACCTGCCTGAGTGAAATGGATGAGGTTAACCCTTAAAATCAGGACTCGCCCCTCCCACCCTATCCCCCTCAAAAAATAAAACTCTGGGAAGGTCTTTCCTCTACCTCACTGCAGATTTTACTGAAATATCTCAATTTGAACGGGATTAACTTCCAGGAAAAAACAAACAAACAAACAAACAAAGAAAAAAAAAAAGAAAAAAAACCAAACCAAAAACGTACCTGTGTCCTAATTCTTCCCAGGAAAATGTGCTACGAAATCACTGAGCCAAAACAGACCTCTGCGAGAACAATGATTACAGCACATGGTGATACTTGCCAGCAATAATTACAGTCCAGCAGGGCAGAAAACTAATGTTCAGGTAGGGCAGGTAGAAGGGAAGTAAAAAACATGACACAGAGAAAAAAAAGCATCACGATAGAAAGCAAGGTGCAGGGGGTGTTAGGGAGTAAGAGGAAGATATTGTCTGACCTTAGACTCTTATCAAAAAGAACTAATTTTGAAACAGCTCTGCTTTCTGTTTGGCACCAGCTCTGTTCTTTGACAGGTTACTTTTTCTTTCCCTTTCCTCTACATAGGTTCTGGCTCAGCAGGGTCAGTTTAACATAATATGATGTATTCTGTTGTTTTCATGCCTTCACATTGATACTGCATGACACTTAATGTAGGCAAAGTCAGGTAATACTGTATTACTTGAGAGCAGTGAATATCAAACAGAGTTTCATAAATTATTCACACCCCGAGAGAAAGATATTACACTGCTATTTACAATTTCCCAAGTTCTGTATGCATGTAAACGAAAGGTTACCTTAGAAATACAAATCACAGCTGTCCATATGCAGGTATGTATATGAGGTCTCCTTAATGGCAGCTGACAAATCAAAAGACTAGCTAAGAAGAGGATATGTCAGATAGATGCTGGAGAGGAAAGATGTGGTCAAACACAAAGCCAGTGAAGTGACTGGTGAGACAACCCATGAAGTGACAGGAGTGCTAAGATACTTAGGATGACAAGGAACAGGTTGTAACTGGTTCTAATCGCGAAATTTCTGAATTCTTACAACTGCCTAGTTCCTTAATAACTGTTCATATTTCTGACCCTTACTAATCTGGGCGAAGAACACCTATCATGTATGGAGATGCAGGACTCATGCTAAAGACAGGCCAGAAACAGATGTAGTTCCCTGATGAAAAAATTATATAGTTCTACAGGAAGTTCCTTGAAACAAAATTTAGTTAGGTTTTTTTGTGTGTGTGTGTGTGTTTTTTCTTTTCTTTTCTTTGTAGACTCCTCTCTAGGCCAGCATAGCTGTGTCACAGTTTGCTAGATTCAGGCCTAGCTGGACAAATAAATGGCAAACCTTCATCACTATGAGCTGTTACACTGCAAACAGATTTGTATGCTACACAGACGAGGTTATTTAACCCCTAGAATGAGATGCAAGAACAGGGGAGGGCAGGGTCAACAGCCACAGTTATTGTTAAATAATTGCCAGATCATAGGAGGGGAATTAGCGTAAAACCACTGTTTATTAACAGTTTAAAACAGCACTTGGTGAAATTAATCACAGGACATAAAGATTATTTCTAACTGCCAGCGTATTCAGTTCCTCTTTTAATGCCTTTCTATCCAAAAAGTGAATCTTTGCCTCCTGCCACACCACTGTTTTTTCTAGGACTTATTCTGACAACTCCACAGAAATGGAAGAGATTCAAGGCCAGTATAAGGACCCAGGACTGAATTTGAATAGCTATGCAACATCAGGCTGTACTTAGCATTTCTAAAATGTTCTATTACATGGGATCATTCCTTTTGACAGTAGGTTTAGCCTCAATCACTTCAAAGTAAGAAGAGTGAGCTGAGATTTTTAGCTTGTATTTGTTTGGAGAGAGAGGAAGCACCACCAAATCAGCAGCAACAACAGAAAGGCATTTTACCCTCTGTCATGAAAGACACGAGAAATGAAGAAGAAAAATCATTCCGTACATCTCAGATTGACAGTGCTTGCTGACTAGGCAATGGATAGGTGAAGACAGAGGAAAAAAACAGAGTAGAAATGATGGGAGCAGAGAAAGCATCTAAGAGTGCTTTCTTTACATACTGTATTTGTAGTATTTTTTGAATGTTGCAAATTATTCATGCTTTTAGAGATAAAGTGGTTTCTCACTGTCATTTCACTATGACATCAGGAGAAAATACACAGTGACTTAAAATTCATTGAAAGTGATTTTTTTCCCATGATCTCCAGAAAATTTTTGAATGTGTTTAAATCTCACCTCTGACAAACCCCAAAACTGTTTGTATGTATCTCAGTTACATAAGTAAAAATTAATAAATTTCTCTTTTCTACAAAAAAGCAGATGCAATTGCAAATACGACCTGAAACTCTCCTGTTTTAGAACATGGGTTGGTTCAGCAAAACAAGCAATTTCTTCCAGTGTACATGTTGACATTTATAATTTAGCTAAGCCTCCCTGAATATTTCAGAAGAAAATTACCCCGAAAAGAAATGTGAGAGTTTTATAAAATGAAACATTAAAGGGTGTCAGTTATGCAAAGCCTCAAAATGGTTCAGATAAAAAAGGGACAACATTTGTTTTTTTCTTGCAATGAATAATCCTGTTCAACTCAGGAGAAAAGCTGCTTGATGTGGAGGCATAACTAAGATCAAAGTGAGCAGATGAGTTAACAGATAATACTGCAAAAGAAAAAGGATGGCCAAACAAGTGGAAGTGCAGGAGTAGAAATATTAGAGACACTTATTTTTAGGGAGAAACTAAATTAAGGAGTCTCCTATTCAGAGGAGTAAGAAAGAGAATTCCAAATAAGAAAATAAGATGGAGAAGATATGAGGGAGATGTTTGAATGTTAGCTGCAAAGCTTTAAAATTTTACACCTCCTTCTGCTTTGCTGCAGCACAGCAACACCTCACATATTTAATTTGATCCAATAATTTGCCATAGACTCACTGTAAGAAACAGGAAACAAACAAAAAATATCTGTGCTTAAAAGAAAGACAGCAATTCTGCAACTGAGGATCCATCTAGGTGCACAGAAAATAATATGACAGAAATTACTTAAATGTTTGGCTTCCCCTGTAATTGGTGGCTTTTGTTCAAGACTGAGACAGCTGTGTCAATCCCTTGATGACCAAGGAGAAAAAGCTACGGAAATCTCTGGGGCTGATCTGTCCCATGTGAAAAACTGTATTTTATAATATCCAAATATTTTTTAAGCCTTACAGCAGGGTCAACATTTTGGAATGGAATACATATTTTCCAGTGGAATAAATGATCAAAAATAAGTTTTGACAGTGAAAACATTGAAAATAATCCTTTCCCCTTATACAACAAGTTTCATGCTGTTGTTACATTACTCCATTTATCACTCTATTCAGGCAGTGAAATACCAATTCCTGACTTTAAAGTTAAAGAAACATGAGTAAATATAAATTTTAAGTCACAGAGCATGTAAGCAAGGGAGTAGAATTCAGATGTTAGAGAAATGGTTTGGGTGATTTTCATTCAAACATTGTTGTAATCTGAGCTCTTCCATCACCCTGATTCAGGAATGAAATGTGGAGTAAATGTGATGTAGTTCACTTCCTTCATCTCTTCTACACTAGAGATGCTTCTTGGAGGTATTGACAAGACAATATTTTTATTGATATTCTTCTGAAAACATAAAGTGACTTAAATAGGATCATAGAAACATAGAATCATAGAATGGTTAGGGTTGGAAGAAACCTTAAAGATCGTCAAGTTCCAACCCCCCTGCCATGGGCAGGGACACCTCCCACTAGAGCAGGTTGCTCAAAGCCCCATCTAGCCTGGCCTTGAACACTTCCAGGGATGGGGCATCCACAACTTCCCTGGGCAGCCTGTTCCACTGTCTCATCACCCTCACAGGAAAGAATTTCTTCCTGGTATCTAATGTAAATCTACTCTCATTCAATTTCAAACCATCACCCCTCATCCAATTGTTACAGTCCCTGATAAAGAGTCCCCATCTCCCCATTTCTCCTGTAAGCCATTGTAAGGCCTCCCCGGCACTTTCTTTTCTCCAGGCTGAAAAACTCCAACTCTCTCAGTCTGTCAGCACAAATAGTACAGTGAATAAAATAATGAGGCTTTATCATCCTGAAGGCTCTGATATCTGAGTCCCAAGTAATAGGAGTTAAGATCAGTTTAAACCTAGTGTAGAGGCATTTATTAACCTCACTGGTCCCAAAGCAGCTATTATCCACCGATGTTGATCCATTGATGATGTAAGAATCATACATGTGTTCCAGTACATACGGAGGAGAAGCCTGAATAAAATGCTTTTAAAGGAGATGTTAGCTACTGTGTAACTCAACCGAATGGCTATTTTTCCCCCAAAAACCTCCTTTTCTGACAGAGGGACCACGCCAAGGACTGGGGGAGTTGGAGTCAACTTCTGTGTGCCTCTGACCCTCTGAGTGAAACTCGCGTGCATAACATTTGAACTTTGTGACATTTAGAGACGTAGTTGCCTCTGGTCTTCATGTGGGTGGGTGTCCCCATACAAGTCCTGTTATCTGATTCTGGGAAACAAAGAACTGGCAGCAAATCACAGTCTAAGATGGGTTATTCTTGAATAAATACGATCCTTTTGGCACCTAACCTTGGATCTGCAATGTCTCTGCTCTCCTGCTAAACTAACGGTTCTGGACGGGGCAATTTTTGTAAAAAACAGCCAAGCAAAGTAATGTAATTCTGGGCTTTTAGTGATATAATGTAACCTGTAATCTATCTATTGCTCACAGATACTAAGCAATGTAAAACTGAACTGTTTTTCAAGGCAAAGTTTAATAAAAAAGCCACAAGTGATGTAAAAAGCGCATCACTGAGATGGATAGACCTAATATTTTGTTACTTCAAGAGAAAAAAATTCAGCCTGATTATTCCCCATGCTGTATATACGGGAAAAATATGTCTTGCAAGTTATTGCCCTAAACAATATTGTCTGTAGGACTCACATGCGCACATATATCTTCTAATCTGAACTGAAAACGCTGACCTTAGAAGGAAGTATGGTGACTTGGTTGGGTGTCTAATGGTATTAAAGCAGTGGACTCATGCTCCATCCTAAACTTCAATTTCTAGCTTTGCTTTGTAACGTAATTTTAATTATTCTGGAAGTACATGTATAGCCAGTCTGGCTTGCTATAGATGATGTAGATGTATGCATATTCTGTATTTAGGGTGGCAACAATGCCATGATAACACACAAAAATCAAGCAGCCACAAACTATTAGTTTCCTAGCTGGTTTACTGGTGAGCCTAAGTAGGTAGTATTTGGAAAAGACAGCTCACTTAGTGTAAAGATATTCCTACAGGGCAGTAAATTTGCAGTCATTGCTGCATTGATACAGAACCTGCATCTCATACAGTGAGCTTCTCACCGACGACTAAGATATTGTAGAAGTAATGAATGGGTCTCCATGCCCCATCTGAAGCCACAGAAAGAGTAATTGTATTTTCTAAGAAAGGCAAAAGAAATTACAAGTCCCCAGACATAGCAGAGCTGGGGAGTAAGAAAGGTTTCTGAACAGTATTGTGGAGTTTATAAAATGCATTGAGCCCTTCCAATTCCCTCATTTAAAAAATTGGTCTATATTTGCTGTGTCACACAGTACTATTTTGCCTTCACTTTCATTACTGGGACGATTGGCAGAGCATTATGAATCAGGGTGCATTTCCCAGAATTACTTGTTAACTGTAAATGGGGTAATGGATATTTTCACAAGCTTATATTTTTAAAGGGAAAAGAAACATTCTAAATTCAATTTCTGTAGCTGCAATTTTAATCACAGCATATGTAGGAAGAAAAGAGGGTTGTAGTCCTAGGTCACTCCATCTGTGATAACTGTGCAGACAGCATGTACCAAATGAAACAGAAAATGTCTGCTTACTGAATGTAAGTAACAAAAGGAATATTGGTCTTTGCAGACTTGTGCTGAAGATGCCACAGGAGAGGTTGAGGGTAGACCAAATAGCTGCCTAAGCTGCACAATTTTGGTTCAAGAGTAGGTCTGACATTCTTGTGCTTTCTGTCAGAAAAAGCCTTATCTTATCTGACAGTAGCTGGAAAGCAGCTGGTAGAATCAAAAGATTTTCATGGCTTCAGGGTAACACAACAGCTGCTGTTGTCTTTATCCATTTATCTATCATCTGTCTGTCTGTCTGTCTGTCTGTCTGTCTATCTATCTATCTATCTATCTATCTATCTAATCTATCATCTCTCTCTCTTTCTCTCTCTTTATTTATTAATGTATATAGCTGCTTTGCTTATGGAGCTCATTCTCTGAATTACTGAAATAAAACCCCCGGTCCTGGGATTAGATTTTCCTTCCTGTGAAGTCAATGCCAAAGCCCAGCTAACTTCGTCTGACTTCTTGGCAGCTGAAAAAACAAAATATGCTTTTATCTCTTTGGCAAAGAGAAAGCAAACAAGATTTGCAGAATTTAAAACCACCTTTTCATCATTATTTTAAAGATGATAATTAATTAATAATTTTAATTTATATATACATTTACTCACTGAGGTAGGGCCTATGTACTAGACTAATCCTACTGATTTTCACTGACTGGATAGGAGATTTAACCTTCATCAAAACTGGGAGAGTTGTGACTGTCACTGTCATCTCCATTTGGATGCAGAGTACTAATGAGCATCAGTATACTTTACAATGGAAATCTCACAGGGTCTTTCCATGGGAGACAGAATAGTTGTTTTGGCAACCAGCAGACCAACTGTTAAAGGATGCTTACCTACTCCAGATCTCTACTGCCAAATTGCATGCTGTTCACAGCAACTATGCTCCTGTAGGAACTACAGTTGATTTTTGCTGTTTGAGAAGTCACCAACTTCTCTTTTGCCTCCTCTAGAAAAAAGATTCCATTTATATAAAAAAAAAAATATTAGCTGAGATAATATATTAGTTTATGAAGCCAAATTTCTTACAAAATTTTTAACCTTTTGGAAGGGCCAAAAGAAATACACTGAAATTCTGGAAAATTTTTAAAAGACTGTCTGATTTATCTAATATTTAATTCAGAACATATCTATGTGTATGCTAATCAACAGTTGCAGATGGAGTTTAATTAGTAAACTATTTTACCGAGCCTGCAAATCCACTGAAAAGCATGATGTTTTTTTGCAGCCAGTATACGATCAGGTCAAGCTCTTCCCAGTACAAACTCTTCCAGAATCTTGGAGAGGTTTGCCCCAGCCATTTCAGTCAGACAAAACTGAAGCCACTGAAGATGAAGAAGTTTTATTCGTGGTCCAAATAGAAAAGGAAGTGCTAAATCACTCAAAAGCTTCCCGGTACTTTGGGTAAGTAACCAATAAGCTGAGTCAAAGTCCTGCATTAGTAGGATAATATTAGGGTATGAGTGTTAGCCTTGCAACACAGCTTGCTCATGCACTGTGTGTTTCTGGACAATTTGGATCCTTCTCCGTGGAAAGGAAAAAACCGCAATAAATAGCAAGTACCTTTGTGATGTGGGTTGTCCTGATCTGAGATCCTTCAGCATGACAACTGTTTTGTTTAATCTGACAGCACCAGAATTTCAAGTTTGTCATGAAGGCATCTGGAATGACCCATTACTGTATATATACATTCAGCAACAAGCAGAAGAAAGTTTTATGTTATCCCTGAGCGGCCATTATGTTCATCACAGTGACTGTACACTGAGGTACAGGAGTAACAGAGAAAAGGAGATGCTAGTAAAAAATATTGATTATTGACTGACATGAGATAGAGATGAGATTTTATTATTTCTCTTTTAGCAAGGCACTAATTAAATTGTGTCTGTTGTCTCTATATGGACTATATGTCTCTATATGAGTTCCAGGAATTCATGGATGCACACAAACCTATGCTCATTCTGCAAATCGTTTTTGTAAAGTGATGGTAGGCAATGACATTATCAGTTTGCTTAATACAGTAACTGAGACTTCAAATATTCAAGGAAACAAATTTAGCAGAAAATGGTCATGGTAGTAATAAGAAAACAAATTTAATCAGTAGATGGTACACAGTCTTTACTGCTGATGTCAACATACCATTTTTTGGTTACTAAGGTACTTAGTTTGAAACTATCCTGATTCACAGCAAATGTCTTTTCTATTAAAGGGATATAAGATTAGGTCTACTCACTCCCAAAGCATTATTTTGGAAGCATAAGTTTTATGACAAATATATATCGCTGCAACAAGGTTGTTTTCAGGGACATGGACCTCTCTGGCTTGCAAAGTGGCCTTTCCCTGTGCCTGCCCCATGAAGTTCTACATATGGGCCCACACAGCTTGTTGGAAAACACATTCTGAGGCTTTCAAATTGTGTTTAGGAAAGCACTCCAGCAACAAGCCAGTTGAGGCTGCAACATGATTAAGTACTCCTTAAAGACTGGAGTAACCTGTGTTTTTCAGAACACTTGAAGATCAGAATTACTGTCTTTAAGGGCAAATAATAAGGTTAATTTATTCACTGAGACAGAAATAAATACTCCTTTGTACAGCTGGAAACATGCTTCTGAGCTGTAACACAACACAACGTGTTTTCAGGGTCTGTGTGAAGAGAGCTGTCTCAGCCTCCTGTCTGAGGGATTCCCTTCCATGTTGTCTCTTGACTCTGCATCTGAGCTGAGGTCTCAGTGGGAAATGTCCCTGCCAGAAAGTGCTTTCACCTGCTTTTTATAACCACAGCAGGGTAACCACAGTAGCATAAAAGATCAAAAAATACCCTTGAAAACTGTCTCATTCTGCTCCTATCTATCTATCTATCTATCTATCTATCTATCTATCTATCTATCTATCTATCTATCTATCTAAATTTATGGAATTCCATCTTATTGTAGGTTTGGACAAATTGATGTGGAATGCAAATATCCTAAGCAAAAAGTTCTTTTTTTTTTCTTTTTTTTTTTCTTTTTTTTTTTTTCCCCCCCAAAATAACCCCTCCCCTCCACTTTTTTGTGTTTTTTCCTGTTTGTTTAGTTTTGGGTTTTTTTAGTGGCAGACAATATATCATCAAATCAGCTGTTTCAGTTTCTCATGAGCTGGATGCTGGAGATGTGAATGTAAAAGAATTTCATGGTGGTTTTTGAAAAAGAAAAAAAAAAAGTAGACTGGACTTTATAATACTGCCTGCTGCCCACTTTGGTTTGGAGAGCCTTCATGCTCCTATTTTAGGAACTTGGCAGAAAGTTTTTTTTAAGAATTCTATGTAAATGTGACAGTAGTGAATCTCCATAAATTATATTAAAAACACTTTCCTACCTTCATAATCTGTGGTTGTACATATCGACTTGTAGAGACTACTTAATTTTAAATATATTTTTATACCATAGACTTCATTAAGCATCTTAGTCCAAATAAATTTCTGAATATAAACTCTGATGCTTGCAGTATCAACACCGTGAACTTTATGATTTAATAGAAAATACTCATTAAATTGAGATGTGGGATTTACTCCATCTTGCAAACCTAGCAGACCTAGATATCTCCTCTGCCATGGCATCATCTTGCAATCCAGCTTGTATACTCACATTTTATTCAATAAATGAATCTACACTTTATTAAATAAAATGTGACATTGAATGTCATAATAATGATGCTCCCTGGGCA
This sequence comes from Thinocorus orbignyianus, assembly GCA_013400375.1. Lineage (NCBI taxonomy): Eukaryota > Metazoa > Chordata > Aves > Ciconiiformes > Thinocoridae > Thinocorus > Thinocorus orbignyianus. The sequence continues at coordinate 108,184 of VXBW01000805.1, forward strand.
TACAGTTCAGAGACCATTCTTTAAAAGTGATGTTCAAAATGGCAGAACTTGAAAAACCTGATGATCAGTGAAGGACGTAATTTTTGTTATGTTTATCCTTCTCCTTGGCCACCACACATATCAAATTTATAAAAGAGATGCTAGTCTTTTTACACATTCTAAGTAGGTAGGGTAGGAAAAATTATTTCAAAGACAGCTTTTTGTCTCTTTCCAAAGATTAACTTGCATTTTGTTTTCTTTCTGCATACCTGTGATTCATCTGTATTTATGTACTTTATTGTAAGTGTGACTCATTTATATTTATGTACTTTACTATAAGAGCATCTTCCTGCCTGTACCCTGTTTATACTTGTGGAGCAGCACACTGTAATAGGGCAAGCCTCTCCTGCACTATTTGCTTTGTTCCCTATGATTCCAGCAGCCACAAAGTTAGGCAGGTAAGCACACTGACCATTAACTTAGGGAAAATAGCCATGATCAATTTAATTGCTGCTGAGCCATCTGAGACAATCTTTTGCACCTTCCTTTTATTTGTTTCTTTAGGGAAACAGAAGATCAGACTAATGATGAAGTCAACTCATCAAGCAGTTCTTTCCCTGATGCACAACCAAATCAAAAGATCAAGACTGATAAAGGACAAGAGCTGGGATAGATGTGGAGATGTGGAAATATGACTTTTTAGAACCATTGAAATCAACATTTGCTGCTGGGAATACTGTAGATCTCCAAGGTCACCCATCTCCTCTAGCAATGCTATCTTTCTCATAATGAGTATCGTATTTCTTTTACATTCATACGCAAGGTTATGAGTCTTAAAGGACAACATTAGCCAGCCAACCACACCTCAGACACAAAATCTTCTATCATATCACTGTTAAAATTAATGTTCTGAGTACAACTGAGGTACTACAGAGAAACATTTGTTTTGATGTATTCCCTTTACATATAGCTGGGTTCATGGCATAAATTCAAATTCAGAGCACTTCATTTTGGGCAAACCATCTTCTTGCCAACAACTCTTCACAAGATGTGTAGGTAAAGGATGTCAGGAGCGACAGAGGTCATATGTCTGCAAAGAAACTTACAAGAAATGCATAACCTTGCTTGGAATAAAAATCTTGATGTGAATACTGCAGAGAAAAAACTTCACAGTTAACTTTGCAGTAGCAGAGTTTTTTCAGAGCCTGACAACCAGTTCGGGATTTATATTTCTGGTACAATCCAGAATTGGATTTTTCCAGTCTTGATAACTCAAAGTTTGCCTCTACTTTCTATTCTTCCTTTTTGCCTACCTTCCTGACTTTCCTCCTTTCTGCTTTCCTGCCTCCCTTGCTCTCTCCCTTTTTTGTTAGTAGCTAAAAGATGTTTAAAGTCTGCCATACTGTTTGAATTCTGATTGTAGGAGGAGGAAGACGGCAGGGACTGCTGTTTGTACAGCTCCTCCAACTGCAGCAGCATAGTGGAAATGCATGCTGCTGTCATTTCTTCCCTGAAAAGTCGCCCTTGGGATCCTCTCCTCTCTACCATTGTCCAAGGTATATGCCAGGTGATTGCGGCACTTGAAAAAGACTAGTTATGCATGAGGAAGGCTGGCCACTTTTTAACGGATGTATGAAAAGCTGGTTACTGAACAGAATACTTTACTTTTGGCAAGTTAAATCATATAAAGAAGTATCTTCTATTATGCAAAGCTCTGTTTAGAAGAGTAGCTTTTTGTTTTCAGCACTTTCTGACTTCTTTTCCACGTTCTCCTCCAGTGGTATTACTCTGTGCCATCTTTTCAACTGATATTAAAGTGCATTGCAGAGGATGCAGTCACAAAAAACTTGAACCGCTTCAGAAAATAAAACTTCTATAAATCAGCTGAGTCAATCTTTGCTGTTGAGTGTTACTCTACACAAAATGTAGCAGGAAGCTGCGATATGAACAGAAAATAAAGCCAAAATTAAAGTGTGTCTATTCGGTCAGTTTGTAAGAAATACAAACCCCTGGAACTGAATCCCAAGTTTTTTACAATGTGATTCAAATATGCTTCTGCAACAGCAGCTTCATGGAGCTCCCAGAAGTTGTTAAAATACCTTGTGTTCTTCAAGACAGTATGTGTTAAAGTATGCCTTGCTGCTGCAAAATAGGAGCCTCAGAGACAAGCTGTTTTCTTTTCTTGTCCTGCATCTCTATTACAAAATAATAGCCCTAGTGATACTCGTGCAACTATATAACATCTTTAAAATATGATCCCAGTGACAGATAAACAATTTTCTGCTAATGTTTTCTGTAGTTGCATGATGTAGAATTTTAATCGCTACATGCTTGAGGATGACTGAAAAGCAATAATGTCCAGGCTTTAGTAGCTGTATTTTGTCCTGCCAAAGGAAATGTAGAAGAATTTACAAAGGGAACAGATCTGTTGGATTAATAATTTTAAATGAGAAAATATTGATTAAAACAAACAAAAGTCAGCATGACATAATATCCTTTTAGAGTCTGTATCACAGTGATCAGATTTGTGAAATCCGTTAACAGGCACCAGAAAGACTTGATTAAAACAATATATTGAACTTTTTCTTTGCCTCTATGAGAAGTATGAACATACCAGCTCCTTCTTTTTCATGCATTCCATGAGGATAATGAAGAGGTGCTGTGCCTGGGTTCGGGTGTATGTGAAAGTCTTCTGTATGGTAACTAGCAACTGGTCTCTCAAAGACTCATTGATAAGTCTGAAATTCAAAAAGAAAAAAATAAAGTGAAAAAACATGAAGGAACATTGCAACTTCATTCAAGGGTCAAACAAATAAAAGTTAGACAATAAGTCACTGCAGGTTGTTCTGGACAGGTTTGAAGGACAGGAATCAGTGAAACCATCAGAGATAAATTGGAAAACACTGATCTAGAGAAACACATTTATCATATCCGGCTCCCTCATCTCCAAAGGTTTCATTTAAGTTCCCACATATTGCATGACAAAAGGTCATTCAAACTATCAGTTCTGTGGGATTTTCTAGCGAAAACAAGAATGCCACTGACAGTTTGTATTTGAGGGAAACCAGCCCTTCTGGGTGACCTGAAAAGTCCTCTCTATCAGTGAATTAGCAGAATTCAACTCATTGTTCACTTTATGAAAGCGGGAGCATTTGTGTTGTCAGTGGTTTTGATTTTAGCTTGAATATCCCAACAATTTCAGCTTACCTCATTGACACTGCATAGGATCAGGTAAGAAAACAAACAAACAAATTTCTTTGTCCACTCTAATCTTCCAGTTGAAAGAGTAACCATTTTTTATATTCCTCCTCAGTGTTAATGTTAGTGCTTGCAAAAAGTGGCCCAAAAGCAGCAATATATAGTAATACTACCTGGAATACTAGTGCTTAAACCCTCCCAACTGGTATCAAAATGCCTATTCCTCAGGACTGTTCTGGGTGAAAGATTGCTGTTGTTAATGCCTCACAAATTAGTGGGCTCTAATTTAGAACATAGGTCCTTTGATGTGTGAAAGCTTCTACACTACAGCAGTTTTCTCACTTAAAAATTACAACTGAATATTTCAAATTTGCTGTCAGAATGTTGTACAGTGTAAGTCAGTGTTGAACATGTGGGGGAAAGAAAATCAGAGAATCTTCATGACTCATTTTTTTATGACAAAAGATAAACAACGATTTAGTCCTGCAGCAACTGCAAAGAATTATCAGAACTAGTACAATATCTACAATATTTTGTTAGCTTATGGTAGCTGCTTTGGGAGAACAATGATGAAACTCCTTTTTATTTCATACTATTGGTAAAAGTTGCCTGTACTTTTCTGGAGCAAGGAAGCTCAAATGAAACTGCAGGGTACTCATTACACAGTTGAACATTGAATATGATTTATCTATCTAGTCTTTATACCTACAGCAACCATAATGTTAAAAGAGGCAATGAATGAGAGTGGGAAAGAGGTATAGAGATGCATAGGAGAATATGGAGAGGCATATGGAGTGTGTATATTCTCTAGCCTCTAAATTTGACTTAGTAAATACCCCTGTTGAGTCAGACTTCAACTTCACAAAGAAGCCTGTAAGGTGTATGTCAGTATGTTTGGATTAAAATGAGTTTACATGGGGTTTTAGACCATGCTTTGGATCACTGTTCTTCCTGTGCCTGACTACTCCTGTTGTCTTCTACTTTATTATGGACTTCTCTTGAATGGAGATTCTACCTCTGCACTTTCTCTTTTCATTGAAGCCACAGACGTGCTTTTTCCTGGGAGACTGGAGAGGCGACAACTCTGCATTTACTGCGCATTCACTACATAAGCCCTCCTTCCCAGCAGTATGATCTGCTTCCCTTACAACAAGGCAACGTATGATCAGTCAAAAACTCCAAGTCTCTTGGTGGGCAGCAATGAGAGCTGCAGCAGAGGACCTTTTGTGTGCGTGTGGTATAAGAAAAGTAACTTGACCTCCTATATAGAAGTAGGAATGTTGCAAGCACCTGGGAACATGAAACAAGATGCCAGAGCACAAGTAGAAATGTAGTTTCAGTCCATGTAAAAGAGAATCAACTTGTAAAGGCTGACATCTAACACCCTAAAATGCACCACCATACTTTTGAGTATAGATTAGTACATTATATAAGGTAGAAATTCTGAAGTCTCTTTTTCTGGCTCTTTAAAAAAAGTTGGAAATTTGCTTTAATCAAGAAAGCTCCTCTAAACAAAATGATGCAGAAGGGAGCTATCACTGTAAATATAAGTCATTCAGAACTATGCAGTTTTGCATCCTTCAGACTAAGAAAGAAAAGAGGGGTTAATTGCTAAGAACCAGTTTCCTAAAAATGTCAACTGGAAAAGCTAAAAAAGAGATATAACGAAGATCTAGTTTACTTTGGGAGTGATATATGAAAGTGAAGTACATAAAAAGTATATGAAGTGTATGAAAAAATATATAATTGGAAGAATCTGAAATTAGAGAACTTCAGAAAACATTTCGAAAGATCATGGGATGAAAACTATCCTCTTTTCTCCTCATAATTTAATTTTCCTTAAAAAAGCATAGAGTCCAAACCTGAAATTTCGTTTCAGAAATATATTAAGACTATATTGTATTTACTTCCTAGGAATCTATAAATGTTAGAAGGTATCAGATTGAAGTTCCCGATTGTGTTGCCCAGCTGGGACAAAAACAAACTGTGTCGGGCTACTAAAGACTGAATCCTTGATGCATACACTGAGTCTAATGCATGTAAAATGTGTAACTTCATGGACCACTATGGGCAAATTAACTGGGACTTTCAGGTTGGATGGTGATTTATCTACTATGCAAAGACAACCACATTTGTCACACTTACAATTTACGCACATATCTTTTAAAATCACAGATTCCAAATTCTAGATTCAGGGGAAAAGACATGGCTCCTTGAGTTTTGTGTTTAGAAGTCTTACCTAGAATACAAGTACCAATAAAGCCAGATAACCTGCATCTGCCTAAAAAAAATGTCATACAAAAGGGCAACATAACCTGTCTTATTTCATTCCCCACATCATTCAAATCAGTTCTTTCCTTGCCTAAACACCTAAGATAAGTCCGTTTTCCTAAAAGTCTAGGTATCCAACTTTTTTCTTTCTTCAAGAGGACCTGTATTGCTGATGAAATACTGCAAAATATCTGGCATTTAAACTATAGCCACCTAAACTTAGTTTCAGGAAAAAAATCTAATCATAATTGTTACTATGAGTGATTTTTCCCCTTTGGTTTGTTTGTTTGTTTTCAAAGAAGATGCCAACATTAGTTGTGATGCATTGGATTCTCATAAGTGACCTGTATTGCCTTATGGGAATAAAAGGGAGAAGGATGTCTTGGATCCACCAGGAGAGGCCACTTAAAAACACTGAAGTGACCAAGTAATTAAAGGGACATTCAATTTCTCTCTGAAGTATAATGGAAGACTAAACAGCAAAGCAGAGCTCCCTTCATTGCTTTCGCCAAAGCAGAAGAGATATATAACAGAATTTTGGCATCCTCTCTCCCCAGAAATAAATTTTTTTGAAGACATGGCTAATATTTGAGGAGGTAATAGACATTCCATCAATAACATTACAGTCTTTCAGCCTTATGGCATATGATTTTGTAGTCAACATTGGAGACAATTTGAAAGATCGGGCCCATAGCCAGCTCCCTAAAATACTTAGTCTTTTTTTATTTTCTTCTTTTTAGTACTGGAGTCATACAGAGATTTATAATGATTGTGCTCTCACTCAGTTTCAACATGCAAGTTAACTGTATATTTTTTTAAAGTTAGTGTTACAAAAATGCTTTGAAAATCTCTAAATTAAACACTCAATTCAATGAACGGCATGTGATCTGCTTGTAACTTTTCATTTGTGAAT
>VXBW01000805.1:114585-134524 GCA_013400375.1 Thinocorus orbignyianus
TTTAATTAATCTTTTTATTCAGGATAAACAAAACAGATCCATAAAATATCAGTGTGATGTGAAAACTATTCCTTGCCCTCCTTTATGAGGAGCTTAGGGGATTTTCTGTTTTAATTAAGAAACATGACCAGGGGCTCTGGTGATATTTTCTTGCATTGGAATTACAAATAAGAGACAATTGGGAAACTGTGGGACTGAGTAAATTTCTCATACCTTTTAAATCCACACATTTTCATAATAGTGTAATGAGAAGAGACAGTAAATAAATGTAACTATTCCTTGATTCTGTTCAAATTTGGATGATTTCTGGGTGATTTTATATGGAATCAGATTTACTTGCAGCTCTTCACTGGTGGTTGTTCTACATTTTTTCCTAACTATGTTTATTAAATGGTTGTTCCTTCACCAAAGAGACATGATTGTATTTCAACAAAGAAATGACCTAATTCTATCCAGTCTTTGATTTGCAAAGTGCATTGTTACAAGAGAAAAACTAATGATATCAAAATATGCAATATGAAGACAATCTTTCAGAATAATTCACATATGATAGTACCCACCATTCCCTATGATGTGATAGACACCACAGGGGATACAGAGGACTCACATTATAAGTACATTATGATCCCTTTTGCTTGAGGTGAAAAATATCCGTATTTTTCCCATTAGAAAAAAAAGACACTTCATTAATATACCTCAGTTATGAAGCCTAAAAACTATGCCACAGTGTATGCAGAGACAGATCAATCCAAAGGCAATCTTTAATGAGAATGTTCATGTAAAGCACAGAGAATGTTTTTATGTGAACATTAGGCAAGAAATACATTTTTTATGGCATTGAACTGAATTCCTTAAGGGGCTCGTGCTTGCAGGAGTAGAACTGATGGAGTAGTTAATATGCTATAAACTCAGCTTGGAGACCGTTCGAATACTACAAGTCATTTCCCATTCTTTAAGGAAATATTTGTCTAAGAAGTGCCATAGTTTTAACCTACAGTTTCATTTTTCTCATTTTAAATTCAGCATTTAATTAAAAAAAATCTCCAAGGATTAAAAACCACTGAATGTGCCTATAAATAGTTGCACTTTATAGTTGTTTTACTTTCATCTTCTGCTTTTATGCAAGACAGCGAAATGAGAAGGCATCCTTGATTGTACAATCAAAAATGCTTCCATTTAATGTGGAGGAGATAGGAACGTAGTGGAGGAGGTAGGAACTATTAAGCACTTAGTGTTTAGTAGGAACTAAATCTGGGTAGTTACGATCAATCTTATGTTCTCAATGCTCTCCAACACATTTTCAACTTTTAAGTAGAAGAGAAATTAAGTATGACTGCAGTATCTGACCTTTAAATTGGGGCCACTAGTGATGCGCCAGTGATGCAGCCAAATAATTCTTCCAATTCACCACATGGGAATGGTTGCATTTAAGCTGCCTTCTCATTTAGTTTATCCTGTGTACATAGCTTATTTGTCGTTAAGATGTAAAAGGTACTGGGAAAATACTCAGATCACTACTGAGACTTTTATTTGTTTGTAGCAAAATGCAGCCAGTTCATACACTTTTAATACTCTGTTCAAGACTTTTCAGACCTAGGCAATATGTAGTCCTCGATAATAAGAAAGCCATCATGGGCTGCAGCAAAAGAAGCATGACCAGGAGGTCACAGGAGGTGATTCTGCCCCTCTATTCTGGGCTCATGAGACCCTACCTAGAGTACAGTGTCCAGCTCTGGAGTCCTCAACAGAGAAAGGACATAGAACTGTTGGAACAGGTCCAGTGGAGGGCTACGAAGATGATTAGAGGGATGGAGCACCTCTCCTATGAAGACAGGTTGAGAGCTGGTGCTGTTCAGCCTGAAGAAGAGAAGTTTCTGGGGAGACCTTATAGCAGCCTTCCAGTATCTGAAAGAAGCCTACAAGATAGTTGAAGAGGGACCCTTTGACAGGTAGCATAGTGACAGGACAAGGGATAATGGTTTTAAATTGGAAGAGGGGAGATTTAGATGAGATAGCAGGAAAAAATTCTTTAATGAGTAGGTGATGAGACACTGGAACAGGCTGCCCAGAGAAGCTGTGGATGTACTATCCCTGGAAGCGTTCAAGACCAGGCTGGATGGGGCTTTGAGCAACCTGCTCTAGGGAGAGGTGTCCCTGCACATGGCAGGAGGTTTGGAACTCGATGATCTTTAAGGTCCCTTCCAACTCTAACCATTCTATGAAAGTTATGGCAAACTTAAATAAAAACTGCTGGTGTTAATTCTGCACACCTGATGTTCATAATGCTGAAACCGCAGCTCAGAGGGAAACTGTGTCTGTCGTGTGTATCTCCAGGAACTCCAATGAGAGAGATGAGGCCTTAAAACTAATTTACCTCCCAAGTCATCTTTACTTCAAGACATGCTTCATGGTTCCTTTGTTCTTGGTACATCACATGTTTGCAGGTCGCACCTCCTGCAAGGCAGTGCGGGCACAGCTCTCGCAGTTGTGCTGGTAGCCTCATTCCACTGTAGCCCAGTGAAGTCTGCTTACAGTTACAGTATGGACTCAAAGACTGCCCCAGGTGAGTGAAATGTTTGCCTTTTTAGGAGGAAGGCCTATCATCAGGCCTTAAAATAAGGCAGATTCAAGCTTCTTGTCTCTTGTCTTCTCAAGAATACACATACTTTGACACTGTAAAGGGGTAGTGTGCCTTGATTGATATAAAAAATCATTCCTTTTTCTGCTATGTGAAATCAATTAGGAAGGATAAATAATGAGGAAGGAAGATAAATAATGAGGATACGCAACTGTCCAACAATTAAGGATCTCTCTGAGAGGACAGATAGGTGCCACATTGATTGAAAGTCAACCAGAGTGCTATATTTTATCCTCCTTCATCTCCAGACAAAGTCCTTTTCTTTCTCGAAACAAACATTAAAATAAACTTAAAAACTCACAGCAGTGCCTAGTACATGTATACACACATTCCTATAAGTAGAAAATTAATCCATACTGGTCTGCAATGAGTGAGAATTTGAGACACTGAAAAAGCAGCACGATAATACCAACATGCAAGTGCTGAACCTGTTGCTGCCATGAATTATAGTATTTTTGAATGACTTAGATAAGATATCCACTGCATAGCAGTTGGAAGATATGCTGTGTCTCAGAGAAGACCCTGGTTTGCAGCCAGCAGCCAGAATTAAAATAGATTTTTGACTTCATAGTCTGATTGCACAGTGAACTGAAGAGTTAAATTCTGCATGCAATTTGGATGTGCTGCATTGATTTAGAGTCTAATAGACACAGTTCAGTATAATCCAATTAGATTTTGTCCAGCAGAAAAAACTCATAGCTGAACTCAGTTAATGTGCCAATTATTCAGTATTCACCTTACATAGTCAAAAGTAGGTTGTAGAGGGGGAAAAGTTCCAAGTTTGTATCTGCAATTGAATGTATCTGGGAAAAATACTTTTATGAATATTGGTGTTTCGCTTGTGATATTCTTAAAAATATCATTGCATATTAGACTGATTTTTTCTGAAGTAGGGAGAATTGCTTCAGAAACTCCCATTAGTTAGCTTTACAAATTTCATAGTTTTTGCACTCTATTTAGTGCAAGGTGAACATGAAAGAAAAAAAAGTAAAATAAGAAGAATTATGCTATTTGATAATATTACAGATACCACCTGGAATGGCACCACCACAGAAAGAAGTCCCATAGTAAGGCAGAACAATAGCTTTCACAAAGCTTGAGCACCTCAGGTAAGAAATGACTTGCTTGCTCTGCCTCTAATGATTCTATCGCTTGCCTTTCTTACATTCAAGAATGTGTGATGGTGAAATAGAATCACAGAATCATTGAATGGTTTGGGGTGGGAGGGACCTTTAAATACCGTCTTAGTTCCAACACTCCTGCCAGAGCAGTGCCACCTCCCACTAGACCAGGTTGCTCAAATTCCCATTCAACATGGTCTTGAACACCTCCAGGGGTGGGGCATCCACAACTTCTCTGGGCAACCTGTTTCAGTTCCTCAACAGTCTCATCATAAAGAATTTATTCCTTATGCCCAATCTAAAGCTATGCTCTTCCCATTTAAAACCGTTGTCCTGTCACTACAGGCTGTGGTAGAAAGTCTCTTTCCATCATCTGCTTTATAAGGTCGCTTTATGTATTGAAATAAATTGCCTCGATTCTCTTGCTATATTCTTTTTCATGATGACATCAGAACACAGACAAGGTAGAATTGGAAACTGTATAGGTACATAGCAAACAAAGGGATAAAACATATTTAGAAATGATAACTGTATTAACCACAAGGTCACTAAAAACAGAGGAAAAACTTCGGGTTCAGATGAAACCTGAAACACTCAAAACTACCCCAAATGCAGCATTTGACTATGCATCAACCTGAATATAAAATGGCTTTCAATACCAGTAGAAATTTTTATTCCCGGTAGGAGTTGTAGGTTGGGTAAGTTCATGATCACACTTTTACAAAACATGTTTGATCCAGAGCAGCTCAGTATTCATGGATTTTTCTTTTATTATTTGCATAACTGTTGTAGATGTGAATACACATCTTCACATGTTCTAGTACACACAAAAATGAGTCTCCAGTGAATCCTGATTGGATTACTGCAGCTAATTAGACAAAAAGTATGATATAGCTCATAGCACTTTGATGTTTTGTTATCAAAAAGCCCCCATATTATTCATTCTTTCCTACTCTGAGCAGCAGACTCTAGGGTCTCCTTTGGGAGCTTCTGGGGACCAGGCCCATGATCATTGTGGAACACTAGAAAATCCTCTGAGGGTGCCTGCTGCTGTCAGGCAAGGATGAGATAAAGCAATCACAGGGCTGCAGGCACAAGAGAACTCCAGCAGTTTCTAATGAATGTGATGAACTGCCCTTGACCCAGGATGCCTGCAGCTTTGTTTGCAACTGACCACTTCTTGGGAAGGGTCAAGCACCCATTAGCTTGTGTTTGGGAGAGGTGCATATAAGAGCCAGGCCAAAAGTATAGTTAACAGATGCAGCAGCTTGTGCAAGAGAGGGTAAAGAAGGGTGTCTCAGCTGCATTTGTTCTCAGTTATGGTGGTGACATGCCACAGGGCAATTTTCCTGGCAGGTGCTGAAGTAGTTGACCCTACCATAGCAGGTGTTTTGATGTAGATGGAGCTTTGGGCTGTAAACATAACTTGCTAAGTAGCAGGCTGCAGGGTCTATCTTTGATCCCAGGAGAGATGGCCTTCTTTCCTGTAGGTCTGCTGTCTTGAAGGAGTTGTGCCACCAAGCATAAGAGTTACGGAATGAAGTGAGCAAGCTACCCAGCATCAGAGAAGATGAAAAGGAGGTAGACGGGATCTTCTCTGAGATGCAACAGCTTAAAGAACGCTGGACTCTAATTGCAATAGAGATGCAGACAGTATCCACAAGGGTAGGAGGCAAAGGATGAGAGACAACAAAGAATATTGAATACTTGGACCTTAAGTAGTAATGTGCATTGTGGAACTAGCAACACATGCTTGCAGCCTGATCCAACAGAAACACACTTGAATCTTCCATGTTAAAAGATAAATACAATCCTTGCCTCACCTGTCTGCAAAGAAAGGTGGAACTCTGCAAACACAGATCAGTGCATGAGTAGTCATGTGTGAAATGAGGTAAGTGTGGAGAATTATGCCCAAAAAGCAAGGAAAATAGAAACTAACTCATGTGGATTTGTAGGGCTGAAGGAAACCCAAAGAAGCAGTCCACTATATTATAATGACATAGAATTTCTAAGGTAGTGAAAATAACTCCTTGTGCCCTTTGACTGTATCCCTTGATTTGCAACTGCAAGACACTGTGCACTGTACTTGTTAATGCATGTAATGGCAAGTAACATTATGATTTAGTTTCTATTCCTCTATTTATTCTGTAAATTTTCCAAAGTGTTGTTTTAAGTACCTATTTTTGGGGGAGTGGGGTGTGGGAAGGAACTTGGTATATACTTCAGTATTTCACCCATATCGATGATGAAAATAGCCATACATGGAAGGTAGTCCTTTTGAATTATATTGCTAGTAATTTCCTGAGCTCTATCTTATAATCAGATTGAACTTGTGGATGGAGAAAGAACATATGGCAGGAAATGACTTACCCTCCTTCTTCAGAGTATTTATGACCAAAGGCAAGGATGTCAGATGCCCGGCCACTGCCATCGCATATCACAACAGGAACAGGAGGAGTGTCTCGCAGGTACTCCAGAACAATGGAGATAACATTGGGACCTCCTTCCACAATGAGGGCCACCACTGGAACCCCTTGACCAATTCCTGGAATAAAAGAAAGGAACAAACAAAAAACCCCAAACAAAAAAGAAATGGAACAAAAATTGCAAAGCCAGTAAAGCAAACAAAACATAACAGAAGACAGGAAAAAAAAAAAAAAAGAAAGAAAAAAATTAGACTGAAATTGTTGCATTGTAACTGTGCAGTGTTATGTTAGGGAAAATGCCATTTGGAAAACCATAGATTTTAAGGACAGAAGGGACCAATGTATTTGTCTTATTGGTTCCATCGCATAGATCAGGATTTTCTAATATTATCTTCTGTTTTAAATACAAAGAGTATGGTTGAAATATACCATGAATTCTTTAAAAGATTGAAACTTGGTTTGAAAGCATAGAAAGGTTACCACAATTATTCCTAACCTGTTCAGAGTCATGATTTTGTAGCTTGCTTGTAACTTAGGTTTTGCATGGTGTCAATTTCCAATCATTGGGTCTTCCGGTAGCTTTCCTTGCTGTTTTATAATCCCTTCTGTGATATTTTTATTGCTGTATTATGTGCATTTTAAGGTTGCAGCTGGATAGCCCTGTATCTTTTTCTTTGATAAACTAAACATATTCTGTTGCAAGTCAGTGCAATACTTGTTTTCCAATTCTAATTAGTCTGACAGTTTTTCTCTGAATTCTCTCCCAATTTTACAACATATTCCTTGATTTGCATACCCTGCACTGGGGACATTGCTCCAGAGGGAGCTGAACTAGTGCTGAAGCAGGGGAGAGATGTCTTCATTTTCAACATTTGTGCTATAATTTGATGGGAGCCCACTGCAGAGACTTTGCCAGGAAAGTCATGGATTTAGAGAAAGGAAATCTGACATTAGGTTAGTGTTAACATCACTGAAAAAGCTTTTTTGGNTGTGGATGGAGAAAGAACATATGGCAGGAAATGACTTACCCTCCTTCTTCAGAGTATTTATGACCAAAGGCAAGGATGTCAGATGCCCGGCCACTGCCATCGCATATCACAACAGGAACAGGAGGAGTGTCTCGCAGGTACTCCAGAACAATGGAGATAACATTGGGACCTCCTTCCACAATGAGGGCCACCACTGGAACCCCTTGACCAATTCCTGGAATAAAAGAAAGGAACAAACAAAAAACCCCAAACAANAAGGTTACCACAATTATTCCTAACCTGTTCAGAGTCATGATTTTGTAGCTTGCTTGTAACTTAGGTTTTGCATGGTGTCAATTTCCAATCATTGGGTCTTCCGGTAGCTTTCCTTGCTGTTTTATAATCCCTTCTGTGATATTTTTATTGCTGTATTATGTGCATTTTAAGGTTGCAGCTGGATAGCCCTGTATCTTTTTCTTTGATAAACTAAACATATTCTGTTGCAAGTCAGTGCAATACTTGTTTTCCAATTCTAATTAGTCTGACAGTTTTTCTCTGAATTCTCTCCCAATTTTACAACATATTCCTTGATTTGCATACCCTGCACTGGGGACATTGCTCCAGAGGGAGCTGAACTAGTGCTGAAGCAGGGGAGAGATGTCTTCATTTTCAACATTTGTGCTATAATTTGATGGGAGCCCACTGCAGAGACTTTGCCAGGAAAGTCATGGATTTAGAGAAAGGAAATCTGACATTAGGTTAGTGTTAACATCACTGAAAAAGCTTTTTTGGTTGTCACTTCTTGACCAGTTGAGACTTGTGAAGTTCAAAAGGACTCAGGCAGTAGAACTACTTAAACATTTTCTATTAGTGGGTTGTTTGTTTCGTCTTTTTTTTTTTTTTTTTCAACAGAAAGATTTTTCCTTTTAAAGTAGCTTTTCTGAAGAAAAACTATATGCATTCTGCATACTGATATTTCATTATAGTCGTAAGAAGAGTGTCCCAAACCGTTAATTGTTGGGTTGGGAAAAGCTGCATGAGGTCAGGGAACGGCAAGTTTCAATGTGACTGCCTCAGGTTTCCATTTAGAGGGAGTTCTGTTCCCAGAAGCAAAGGACCTAGAACATTACATCTTGTTAGACTCTCTAGAAACATTCACAATTCAAAAGAATTTTGATAGTTATGAAAATTTTCAAGGATTTGAATTATTGTAAAGAAACGAAGCAAACTGTTCTTTAACAGCAGAAAAAAAGTAAAGAGTTCTTACATACAACAGCAAAATATTGTGAGGGCTCCCAAACCACTTTACAAGCAAAATTGTTACTTCCTGGAGAGACTCTCAGCATGATTTGTTATGACTGTATCTGCTGTCACTTTGTGGCTCTTTTATTATGTAACTTAAGTAAAGCATGGGTGTTTAAGAAAGCTATAAACAGAGTTATAAAATCCAAGATAATCAAAGAGAGTAAGAAGGGTAGAATATAACAAGGTGGTTAACTCAATGATTTGCATAGAGTTCACTATTAATTTCTTAATTAATTCCCTGAATTGCTGTTCTACATAATCATTAAGTTCTTTTTGTGCTTAAGCTTTGTGCTTAAGGTCTTTGTGGAAAAGCAATTCTGGGGAATAGAGTTAAGTGAGAAACAAAAAATAAGAATCTTGTTTAAGAAGATGAATTTTAAGTCTGATGTGTTAATCTGTCCCACGTGTGCTTTCATCAACTTTAAGAGATTTAAGCTAAGGATGATTTTTTTTTGGCAAATTTGAGCTGCCTGTCATGCTCTTTTAATCATGCTTAAAATCGCATCCTTTAAAAGCACATTCTGGATATTTGTTGTAAACCTCCCCTCTCCCCCCCAACCCTCCGACCGCCACCCCTTCCCCCGCTTTTTTTCCCCCCTGAGGATCTAATAAATAATATGATTTAATTCCCATAACAAGAGATGCAATATTATACATCTGGTTGCAGATGAGCATGCAGAAGAGAACTTCATGTCACAAGTCTACCCAAGTTTTCCTTTGGTATTAGATGACAAAAGAAATGTTATTTATAGTTATGTCTAGTACAAGAATTATTTTTTTTGTAAGACAATTGCTATAAGAAGACAAATAAAAACCTGAAAATTTTGTTGTGGAATATTTTTCTTGATGATAATTGCCAATATAATCACATGGTGGCTGATGAGAGACTCTCTTCAGTTAGAATTTTAATACAGAAGAGTTATTATAGTACGGTAGGAGTTATTTTATAATTTAATTTCTAGTGGTCTGGCTAAAGTAATGTTATCAAGCTTTTTGAACTTTCTATCAGTACTTGCTGCTTTTTCTGTAGCTTTTCTTTATACCATACTATATAGCAAAAACTTCTAGCATTTTCAGTTCTGCTCATAGTTTAAGATGAGTTCCCTTCACTGGTTTTATTTCAGCCCTCCTTGCTCAAAAGATTGATCACAGAGCAGATTTAACATGAACTCTGACAAGGAGGCCTACAACTCACTGAAATCTTACATGAGCATTTGTCTTCCACAGTGTAGTATTGTCCTCTGGAAATTGCCTTTTAAGGACCATTTTATTTCATTATNGGGCACTTCAGCTCCATTGTGCAAGCCGATAATGAATTTCCATGCAAAATATTGCCTGCAGCTATGGTAACTCATGTTCAAAAAGAACAAACTGGAACAAATAGAGGAAGAAGCCAAAAGGAGTATATGTGGAATAAGGACCCTGTCTTATGAGACAAGATTTAGATGAGTTTGGTTCATCTTTCTTAGCAAGTTGAAAGGTGAAAGACAAGACATCTGAATATCCTCATGACGTAGAGATCGTTGGCCTTTAACAGTCTTAGATCGAGTTCAGAATATTTCTAACTATCAGAGAAGTGAAAACTTCACAGCCGTCTGGTGAGACTAAAAGGGAAAAACCTTCTGAGGTTGGAGTGATGCTCAATAATCATTACAGATACAGTCATCTTATGTATCTCAAACCATTCCTAAAGCAGGTTCCTTCACTCAACTGGAGGTTTGTTCAGTATGGGTATATTCTGCTGGATATTGATCAGCTACATAATGTTAATTATTTGATAATGTTTAGTCATAGAACTGAACTATTTTTGCTTTTTTGGGTCAATAAATTGGCTGCTTAAAAACATTTCTAAAATTCCTTTTGCAACCTTTCTTTATTAAAAATATTTTTAAAAATTCTATAGTGACAGTTGCATGGCACATGACAGTTCCCTGCCAGGTTTCCCATTGTGTTTGTTCCCGTTCTGTTTCCCTGTGAATAATCAGTTGTCATTTTTTTTCTTCTCTAATGCTGCAGAAAAACATCCAGCATGAAAACAACCCTCTGATTTGGGGCTAGTAAAACAAAACAACTTCTCTTCAAATCCAATCTTTAATGAACCTTTGTAGCTTTGAGGGTTTAGTAGCTTTTTTTTTAATAAAGAAAAACAACAAACAAACCAAACCTCATAAGAACCTTAATTTATCAGATACGATTAGGTACCAGATTGAAATGCATCTCTTCCTATTATTCTGGTAGATTTCTTTGTGAAACAGGAAAGATTTAAAAGACAAAATTGATTTCTAAATCTCATTTTCCTTTGGAAATCTTCCCTCAGTTTCAGCAAATAGAATTTTTCTTCTTTGTAATTTTCACTGGCCTTCATAAATAGTTTCAGTTTGGAAAAATATGTTATTTCTTTAGTTTGGAAGGAAAATCTGAAAGCACATTTCTGGAATTAGAGATAATATTTTAAAATCAGTTAATAGTACTTTGTTGATATTTCTTCAGAGTATAACCACTTCTGGTTTACAGGAAAGCTCTCTACACTTTTCCAGTTTTATTATGATTAACTTCTGAGAAGTTTCATAGCGTGTGAAAGAAAGTCCATAGACTTTGGTAGCTGATGGAATTCTCATTAAGTGATAACCAAAATATTTTTCCTTCTAGATCTCTGTGTCTCCTCAGAAATCCAAGAGTCAGGAATTCTCTGCAAGAGCATTATTTCAGCTTGTGCATGCATGTTATACAGTAGTCTCCAAAGAAAGATCTGAAAGTGCCTGACATATCTAGAGAGAGCCTCTTGTTTCAGCCAGTTCATTCAGAAGAATAATATCAGGTTGGAAGGTGAGATGCCAAATATGAAGGTAATACACTCCTTATAAAATGAAGGACATCACTATTATAAAAAGAGTTTCTTACTGAGTTGAGACTGTCACAAAGGATACAATGCCTAGGTAAAACCATGCTGATGAAAAACTGGACTACAGTACCAGGGTTGCTGTTTCCTAGCACTCATCCAGAAGGCAGGAACTTTGTGCCAGGCATTAAAATGGGCAGCCCAATAAACCAAAAAGCAGGAAGTTTTCCCTCCATGTTTTCTGTGGAATTTACTACAAAATTGCCCTAGTCTGGGCAAAACTAAGGATAGTACCTGTCTTGCGGGGCTGTCTCCAACAATGCTACTGTTTTCACTACATCCGCTAAAGGTATACAACCTTGGAAACTGTGTGTTTCACATTTTAGTAATTGGAAAGAGAGTAGCAGTGAAATATTACAATCCAGTGAAATATTACCCATTCTGAAGCTGAAGTCCTGTTTTTCTACACTCTTTTTAGAGAAGGACTCATTCTTTTTGAAGTTCAAGTGAGTGATTTCAAATTACCTGAAAAAATATGGTGTTATCTATTGTATATCTGATAGTTACATGGGGAATCTTTTTCTCAGTTTACTCAGATTTTGGATTTAATTTTTTTTGTTTTTTTTTTTTTTTTCCTTTTTCTTCCCCCTCCCCCCCCCCAGCATTACTAGGATGAGCTTTTGTTTCAGCAAATCTTTTTCCTTTTCCTTCTGGAAGATGGAGAAACCTTCTTGTCTAGCAGTGTAACTGCAAAATTGAGAGTAGCTGGGAATACTGACTATTGTGTTAGCTCTGTGAGGTTTATTTCTTGGTTAATTACACTTATATTAATACACTTATGTTTCAAGATAGTGTAGGTCTGATCCCAAAATAAAAGGTTTCACTACTTAAGAATGGTATCAGAAATTTTATTCTGTGTTATTGAAAATAGTTTGTAAGCTAGAGATATTTTTTTCTCAGGTTTTCAAAGGAAATATACCACTTGTATTCAAGAGTATGTACGTGTGAAACACCTCACACAAACCTGTATATTACTGTTTCTTCTTTAATAAGATCTCCATCTCACATACTACAGTCTTAGCATTCCTGTTATAAATGCAAAAAAGTCTCTCATGACTTAATTAATAGAATACAGACAAACTAGTGGTTTTATTTTCATTTTATATAAAAATTCATGCAAAATGACAAAGAAATAGTGCCAAAGACCTCAGAGTTAAAATAGGTTTTCTGAGACTCAATAATATTTTAATTTCTAAAACAATAACTTGTATTTGGAGTATTTCGGTAAGCATGGATTTTTGCAGGGTAGACTAGGTTGCTAAGTGTTTCACGGTGCTAGCTTACTGTGGATATTATTGGTACAATATTGTAAATTGGACTGTAATATAGTACAAAAGATTTATACAGTTAACCTAAAGCTTCATTACTGTGTTATTGCCTTTATGGTCAGCAACAGAGCCAATGAAAGAATTTCTGACAATTGTAAGTCCAGGAAGGTACACACATCCCAGAGCATTTGTCCTAATGTGCGTCAGTGGCAACTTGGAGGCCTTCATGTTATTATACAGAAAAATAATCGCATTTTCCCCTTGACACAGCAGTAGTGCATGAATATGTAAGTTAAAACAATAAACTAGAAGAAATGTATGAATTTGGAAATAGAAACAATGAAAAAATGCATAATATCTGTGTTGTGTAAAAAAGGGATTTGAAAAAATCTACCATGCTTTGCAGAAGCCCTACTTTGTTTTCCCAGTTCTTGGAAAAACATGAATATTTTATACTGTGAGTATATTTATAAATAATCTATAACTGTCTTATAAATTATTACAAATTCTTTTTATGAAGAGCTAAACATGAGTTACCTATTTTTTTATAGACCGACAAGTGAATAAAATGCCTCTTTTACTAAAAATGCATTTACTACTCAGGTTTTCAAGGCTGCTTATAAGAGAAATTGGTACATTTCAGTATGTTGTGTCCTATTTCTAAGTTCACCTTCGAGATTAGCACAAGAAAACCTGAGAGGGTCTAGTTCACTACCTCTGACAGATACGTCCTGAATTTCTGCATCTTAGCACTGGGTGGTTGTAGGTGCATCTGAGCTGATTTCCTGCTGGCCACCTTTGCTTCTTTATCAGATCAGATGTGTTGGTTTGGGCTCCTCTGCATTCATTTTCTTTTTCTACTCGGAAATTTGACTGAAGAATTTGGCAATTGTTTGGACTAATTTGTGATTTTGGGGCCTGTGGCTGTCCCAGTAGAGGAGTTACTGCACAGCAATTGGCACAGAAGTGGTTGGACCATCTCTCTTTTGAGGAAAGGCTGAGAGGCCTGGGACTGTCTAACTTGGACAAGAAAAGACTGAGGGGAGGACTTATCATTGCTTATACATGTCTAAATGGCTGGTGTTAAGAGGATGGGGCCAGAGTCTTCTGTGATGTCCAGCCACAGGACAAGGGACAATGGGCACAAACTGGAACACAGGGAATTCCATCTCAACATGAGGATAATTTTTTTTACTTTGAATGTGCCAGAGCACTGGAACACGCTGCCCAGGGAAGTGGTGGAGTCTCCTCTGGAGATACTCAATGCCCGCCTGGGTACGTTCCTGTGCAACCCGCTCTAGGTGACTCTGCTTTAGCCAGGTAATTTTAAATGCTTCTTGTCACATACAATTTTGTATAATGAAAACCATTGTTCCAGATTTTCCTGACTTTCTTGTCTGCTTATGAAGAAAATTTTAGGGTTGGGCTTTTTAAAATTCTTTCTATATTTTAGGTTTGTTCTAGCTAACAGAAAATGGTCCTTTGTTATAAGGAATGAATCACCAGATTTTCCCAAAGATATTAAGAAAAAATTCTCCCTGACATTTGCTCTTTTAACTAAGTAATTAAAGTAATGTACTTCATTTGCAGATAATGCTTCAGGAACTTTGTGCTATCTGTACCTCTGGACTTAAAAAATCCCTGAGTTCCAGGGTTGTTTCGTAAGAACTGTGCTGGTGCCTCTCTTTTCAAATTGCTGCTCTTGCTAGCCAGCAAGTAGTTGAATTGCTCTGAGGTGTGACCCAATATCACCCTTGGTTGCAGCCTGATATACCATTTTAGGACCCAGTATGTGGTGGATAGCTGTGGCTTAAGTATTAGTCAACTGTAACAATAAACGTAAAGGCAAAATGCCCACATGATAAAACAAGCAGGAATGTGTTTTCTTTCAGCATACTGAAGATAACGATCCCTCTCCTTACAGACATGATATCTCTCATATACATTCACACAGAAATGTATGATAATGATGATCAAAACAAGAAACTTCATAAATGCAAGTTTGTAAAATGGCAAAGACCTTAATCAATATTTCAGCCACTTGACCTTGAAGTAAAGCTTGCGTTCAGTGGTTTATTTACTCCTAGCACAAATGCATTCTGAACATATTTACTACAGCTCTATTACCAGTAAGGATTTTGATACTCACTTTAATTTAGTAAATTCTAATCAATACATTTTGGTTTGGTTTTCTTTGATTGTTACAAATGTTTTGGATGTCTAACAATTGAAACAAAACTATGCTGGATTTGAATGCCATGTGGATGAATATTTACTGATTTGAAATGAAAAATTAACAAGAAGTTAATGAAATTATGAGTTTATTAATATGGCTTTACTAACTCGGAATAGAAATAGAAATTAGAATAGCTTCTAATTCTAAAGCAAGTACCAGTGTAACTGCATTAGACAGTTGATGTGTCTCCCAGGTACAGGCTATTTATCTGAAAGATGAGGTTACCTTTCAGGACTTTTTAGCACAAGGATTATTTATCAGTGGTACTTAGTAGACAATGCCATTTAGCTGTCAACGACAGGCTTATAAAGTGTTGTGATGGTCAACAAAAATGTTCACATGCTTGCCAGCTCTTTCGCAGTTTTGAACTATGTTTTCATCAAATCTGATCTTAGTTTTAACCTAAATATGTGAGATGAACTGTGATTTTTGAGTGTAAAATAACTAATAAGGTTATGCATTTGTATTTGGAACAGGACAAAATGGTGTATCTTTCTGAGTTCTTTGCAGAGTTTAAAGCTTATTGTATCTTCATACTCCAGTTGGAAGTTGGGGGTTCTGGGAAATTAGAGAAAACCAAAGAAAGTCCTTAGCTCTAAAGAAGCCTGTCTTAAAAGCTCAACTTTCAGGCCCTATTTAATATGGCTAGCAGAGTATGCAGGAGTGTATTGCATCAGCAAATTCTGAAAGAAACACACTGCATGAAATCAATGACTTTCAGAATCATTTTGGTCCAAGTTGTTTGCTTAGCACTTTAACATCCTAGTGAGAGGTACTTACATAGAATGGACAAACAATTAGATATGCTCCGGGATTTTAATAAGCAAAAGTCTACCCAATGTGAGCATCAAAGTTTGATGAAAGTAATTTTAAGTTCTTGACCTAATATTTGCCTTACAGTAATAGAGTCAACAGATACTGCTCTTTCACTGTTAATAGACCACAGGGTAAGTGCTGCTTAAATGGATTTACAACAGTCTTTTAAAACGTTTGTCCACACAAATACATCTGCTTCACCTCTGGACGTCTCTGTTGTATTGACTTATTGTCCCAACTGTCTCAGAAAGACTAAGTGATAGAAGATCCCAAAATAACCCATATCTTTCCTGATAGGTTACACTGAAGTAACACTATAGCTTAGGTTTTTATCAGGCTATTGTTTTTCCAGTCTTCAGACTTTTTTGGAAACACCTCCTGAGAAGTATGAAACAATTTTGGCTAAAAATATCAATATCAATACCAAACAGAAAAGATCACCTGCGTATCCAGTAGATCTGCTTCCTGTGGCTCTGCAAACCACAGCCATAATATGCTTACAATCAGAAAAATTACACTATTAACTACTAAGTGAACCTGACTAGATAAAAGGAAGCCTTCAGAGGATGACAGAAAGGGATGCTGAGTCTTATTCGCAGAGAGACAAGAATATTCTCTGATGCCACAAGAAGCTCAAACTTAATTTCATATAGCAGTACTTTTTACAACCAGCTCCCTCTTTTCCTCACCCCTTATCTCCAGTATCTTCCCCAGAGCAGAATTCAAAGATGATACAGATATTTCTTTTCATCTTTGAAAGGACTCTTCAGTGATAAGAGCAGAGACACTTACAGATAAAAAAAAAAAAAAAAAAAAAAAAAAAAAAAGAAAAAAAAAAAGCCCTAACTCGTTCTACCCTCTTTTGAACAACTTTTCTATTTTATTTTTTATAAATTTACATGTTAAAACTTAAATAAACAAATAACTTTTTTGTGTTTGGTTTCATATTTTAATAAATTAGGTGAAACTTCCACTTGCTTGGAGGCTCATTACATGCCCTATATCTAGAGAAATAGAGGTGATCTGGTAAACCAGTATAACAAATTCTAAGAATCTTTGCTGTCTTTCTCAGATTCACAAAACTAAAGGATTATGGGTGACAGAATGACACACAACTACTACTAGTAAAGGAAAGCTCACAACTGTTGGACTTATTTTTGCTTTTCAATTTATGTTTTGACTTTTCTTTTGCTGTATGTCCAATGAATCTCATTTGCTAACATTTCATTTTTCTTCTTCATGCTTCCCAACCATGATTTAAAATTACTCTTATAAATTTTATTTTGTTTAGCTTTATTGTTTCCCTTGTAGTTCGCATTCATTCTCCTTGTTTCCCTCATTATAGCCATTTCTATTCTGTGTTCTCACCATCCTAATTTCCTTTTTGGTATCCCAATCACAGTTTCAATTCCTGTCTGTCTCCTTGTGTTTAATCCATAATCCTCTTACATCTTCTCTATTTTTAATTCTCCTCTTTACTAGGAGTACGATTGCATTTCACTTGTCCCAGACTGTTCTCCTTTCTCTTCTGTCTCAGTACTTTCACTCTCATTTTTATTTGTTTAGTGATCCTTCCTCATCGGTCTAAATCTACCCTGTGATGTATCTGCTATCCTTCCAGAAGAGTCATTGAAGCAGACCTGACACCTGGACTGTAGCCTCATTTAATACTGGACAGAGCCTGAAAACTTCTCTAAAGAACATCAAGGATGGCAACAAGAAATCCTGATGAAAAATTGCTAATACTTTCTTTTGACATTTTTTTTTGCAAAAGGACAAAGTTCAGAGAGTCCTCAGAACAGAGAAGACATGGGAAGAGTCTATGTAAGATTAAACCTTGGGACTGGTGAGCCTCACAAGCCAGTAACAACTCACTTAGTTACCTTCTAGGCAATGGCAATATATTGCTCAAAATTGGTACTTCGAGTTCAAAGACACACACACACAAGAACCTTCATGGATTTCAGTCAAAACTTATCCTTTCTGTTCTGGTAGTCAACTATTTATTAGGCCAGTACTACAGGACCTAACAGGTTTCAAGCTCCTTGGAGCTCATCAGGTGTTGGTAATGGCCTAAGAGACCTAGGAGTAGCTACAATTTCAGTAATTTTCATTTTCTATCTAATCTTCCTCAGTAATTTCTCTGGTTCCCTTGGATGTGGGCGCTACCATATGTTATAGCAAGCACTTTAGAAAGTTATCACAGTAACAACCAACTTTTACATCACCTCAGATTACATATTGAGGAGTTTTTTCTTGTCACATTTTACTCATTTGTCAACTTATTGGATATTGTATAATCTCAGAAAATTATCCCTCCTTTCTCACCTGTTCTAGAAAACTACATCAGGTGAGAAACAGCAGAAATGCTGCTAAATAGGATTCGCTGTAAAATAATCTCTTTTTCAGTTTTGTTTTCATTTTTAAAATAAATTCAATAAATCCAAAATATCTAAACAGTATAGAGCTAGAGTGACCTATATTATTTTGTTTTCACATCAGCCATATGAAAACACATATATTTTCAACAAACTCATCTGTTGAAAGTCAAGTTTGTGAGAAAAATTTATGTGCTTCAGGAAGAATTTTTACCTGCGTGTGCCTTTTCAGCCCTTTCTGAGGTGATATTTTTGTCTCCAGTGCCTGATCCACCAACATCATGACACTTTTGAAGAAAAAGAGCCAAGTTTCCGATCTCTATCAAAATTTGAAAAGAGTGAAGCTTCAAACAGTTCTGAGTTTTACCTAGATTTTCCTCTCCTAGGAAAAAGTCTACTTCAATTTTCCCAGCTATGTAGTTATGAAAATGCATCTAGAGTACAGGGAATATGAAAGAAAAATCTGAAACAAATGAGAATTTCAATGTATTTGATGGTGGTGCAATGGTCAGAGAAGATGCCAGTGATGACAGTTGAACGTCCCTTTGCCTTCCCAGCCCCCTTCATATATTCTCAGGCATAGGATGACAAAGGGAAGTCCACGGGTCACATGAACAGATATTGCAGACATAATACCCTGGCCAAATTGCCTTCTCTACCCAGTCAAATTACCCAATTTTATCCATCAATTTCTTACACTGAGGCAGCTTTTTCTAATAAGCTTACCAAAATTCAACTATATTCATCACCTCTATAAAAAAGAAAGATTACATACACGGACAAAGGTACCAATATCTGTGGTCTGACTGTTTTCAAACAGCATACCGTAGAGGTAGGGCAAACCTATAGCAACAAACAGCATGTTTAGAATAAGAATAATTGCAGATTGATAATGAATAATAATATTCCACATGAAGCCCAAAATGTACTAATCAGAAGAGTAAGAATATTACAATGATATACAACATAGGGATTTACTGTGGTAATCATTTTAAGAAATATCAACATGCTACAGTGTGTGGAACTGACTGAACAGCAATCACTGCGCAGAGTGATTCTTGGGCAAAATGTGCAGTCGTTTGTTCGAGTTTCTTTCTCTTTTCTGAGGGAAATAAAACCCAAACTACTGAGATCTCTGGAGTTTCCGGGAAAGGGGACAAGGCACCAGCCCTTAATAAAACCATGATACAGAATATGTGTTTTCTCTGTTGTTTTCATATGGGGTAGAGAAAATGAATCACAATGTAGGTAATACTTAAGATGTTAGTGATGCAACAGGTGAGTGGAAGATGAAAACTAGTGTTGAAGCTTACTATACTTCTGTTGTGGCAAAATAGACATTTACCTTTAACATAAATGTACACTTTGTTCTTCAAATCCTTGTGGCCGATTAGTCTCACCTCCATTTCTGAGAAGGTAATAGAGCAACTTGTTTTAGATGTCATCTGCAAACATCTTAAAGAGCAGGAAATTATTGGAAGTGGTCAACACGGATTTAACAAAGGTAAATCACACTTGACCAATTTGATAGCCTTCTGTGATGTAACTGGATGGCTGGATGAGGGGAGAGCAGCAGATTTCAGCAAGGTTTTTGACACTGTCTACAACAACATCCTTATTAGGACACTGAGGAAGTTTGGGCTAGATGAAGGGGCTGTGAGGCGGGTTGAGAGCTGGCTGTGTAACAGGTCTCAGAGGGATGTGATTAACGAAACAGGGTCAGATTGCAGGCTTGTAACTGGTGGTGTCCCCCAGGGGTCAATACTCAGTCCAGTCTTGCCCAACACACTCATCATGATCTGGACAAAGGGACCAAGTGTATCCTCAGCAAGTTCGCTGATGATACCAAACTAGGAGGGCTGGCAGACACCCCAGAAGGCTGTG
>VXBW01000805.1:140890-157937 GCA_013400375.1 Thinocorus orbignyianus
CTAGTGGTCAGTCCTCCAAAGGTCTGTGACAACTACGCACACACTGCAAACACTGCTGACATTTTTCAATAGTGTTGCTATAAATTTTCACCTTATCTGGTTGAAATCTTTCCTTCCTCCTTCACAGACTGCACACAGGACTGTGCTCCCTGTTCTAGTTCATTCAGAGTGATCAGACACTTTAATACAGGTGACTTCCATTCTTGGAGAGGTGTACACTTGATATTACACAATGTTTTAAATTTCCTTGAAAAAAAACCCTATTGGCCAACGGTACAAAGGCCTGCATTCACAACAGCTGTAGAAAGTTTCCATTCAATGAGGAATTTTCTACACTTCCTTTGATTTGTTTTCATGAGGAGAAACTCTTCTGCAGACAGACAGAGTAAATTCTGGCAGATTTATCCACTCACAGCCTCCAGACAGACCACATAATAGCACAGGGCCATTTTTGGCTGACAGCTACTTTGATGGGTCTCCAATGACATAAGTAAGACTGCATTGATGTGGCAAAAGAACACTGGCACTGTGTTGAGGGAACCTGGCTGATCATTCAAAGATGCTTGCTAGAAACGTTGCTCCCTGCATTGTTTATGTATCTGCCTTGTCTTTTAGGAAAGACAAACTCCTGAAAATGAAGCCCAGCTGAAGAAATCCTGAAGTGACTTGCTACAAAACTCAGCTGGGCTATACTTCTTCTGTAAGCAATTTTCTTCACAGTTCTGGCATGTTTCATTTTGCAGATCTAAAAGAATTTTGTGCTTTTTAATGCACAAAAGTGTACACTAGCATTTTGACAAAAATGTTTGCAGGTGGAAATACATTAACGTATTAATTTCTTCTTAAGGTTCTCTCTCTCTCTCTCTCTCTCTTTTTTTTTTTTTTTAATTTATTCTGAAGAGCTCTGTAATTGAGACATCAACTTTTATAAATACTGTGTGTTAGTAATTCTTTGGCCAGAGATATCTTTATCTATTATTTTTACTTGCAAATGCTTACAGCAGTTTGGTAAACTCTTGGATGGCAAGAGGACACCCACAGACTTCTTTTGCTGTTATAAACTATCATCCAGAAAGTAATCTATATGCTGTTCATCTTGTAAAAAGAAAAGTCTGAGAAGGCCAAGAGGGTTATTAGTCCACAGCAAGACAGTGTACTGCACTGTGAGAACAGACGATGGCTTTGGCTCAAGTTTCTTTCACACTGTTTTTTTTTTGGTGTCCCGTTCATAAAACTGTTATCCTACTGGCACATGTAGCTTAACAAATATCAATACACTGCTGGAACATGTTAATTATCTAGCTTCTACATATACAGAAACCGCATGTCCACAGTGAGAAAGAAAAAGAAGGTTCTTTCTCACATGCCTAAGAATCAAATAAAATCAAACTAAAACTGTTATGGATTTTTAAAATTGATACCTACCACACCTGTCAATATACAGAGGGCACAGGTCAGCAAATGTGATAAAAGAATGACTCGAGTTACCCATTCATTATATGGTTACAAGCCACCGTGCATGCAATTCTGCTGGCAAGTTGAAGTCCCCGAGAGCCACAGCTCGAAACTCTAATTGTGATAGCTTGATCTGCAGTTCTAATGTTCTGAAGCACTAAAGGATCTGCACACTGACTTAGTAATGCTGCTGCAGGGCAGATTAGAAGGCTATGGCTTGGTTCTGTGTCTGCTGTTGAGCTACAAGGTGAAGAATGTTATTAATAAATTTTAAAGATGTCAAAATGATAATACAATTATTTACAATTGAACTGTTCACAGTGTGCACAGTTCAACAGCTGAAACAATTTTTTTAACAACAGATTTCAGAAACCACACTGTCAGACTCTTTTCCTGATAAAAGCATGAGAAAAGTCTTCAGGAAGGCAAGAAAATCTGAGGCTTTGAGGCTATTTCCTTGAGATGAATTGTTTTTCCACAATGTTCAGCATATTTTCAATTTTTCACTCTTGCAGTTTCCATTCCTTTGTTCTTTTCAATCCCTTATATTGTACAGGCAAGTTTAAAGGTTGGGAAAACTTTGACTTTAATATCTTGTCACCCTCTTTCTTCATTGAGAAGAGGGAATAATGTCCTCTGCAGAGTTGAAAGGAAGCATTTACGCTCAAGGCAACCCCTCTAAATATAGGTTAATGAATGTGACAGCAGCCATGCTGTGAAGTGCTGTTCATGCTGCACGTCATTCTGTCAATAGATGAGGAGTTGGGCCAATCCCAGCAGTTGTCTTTACTCCCTGAGGTGTTAGCAAGCTTGAATTAAAAACACTGACATACTCCGTTTACATTCCTCGCTAGTTCATGACACTCAGCATAGGCTTGACAGTTGAAAATTTCATCATCAAACTAACTCACCATGGACAATGAGCACACATGCATTGGGTGATCCACTGTGTGGATCTGAACAGATTAGGCAAGGGCAAAGGATTTACAAAGAACTTAGTGTGTTCAGACTAGTGGTGGAACAAAGAGAGAGATGTGTGCTTTACTCCTCAAAAAGTAGTAGCTGTTGTTCAAATTAATCCTTCCCTGCAGCCTCACTCTTCAGGGGTACACCAGGGAGCAAAGTAGTTCCTGCTTTAATTTAGAGGATCCTGGAAGCATCATGATCCAAATTCTCTGTATATACTTCAAATATGCCAGTCCCCAGCTTTGCCGCAGGCACGCTTTCCACCTTGTAGTTTGCTATGAGAGAGCTGAATCTCTTTTCCTTACACCTTTCCTTAGAGTAATTATTGCCAGATCCAGCCTGCTAGGGAGCTCTGATAATTTCACAGTGGATAAAAGTTGTAGTGAAACAAACTTGTGAACCAACTATTCGTGGTTATTTGTAGGTTTTTTTCCTTCCATCAGTTCAGTTTATTCTCAAAGAATAACATTTCTCTTGAAGGATAATTGCAAAGTATCTACCAAACCTAATTCAAAATTGGTAACAACAAATCCAACAACAATAAGGTAATATACACTTACTAATTACTTTCCTGAGATTTGTAACTTACTCTGAAACTTGATGAAAATAATTGAAGCAAAACTTAATCTTTCTGACACTGTAAAAACTAAGCAGTGTGAGGGACAGAAGGAAGCGCTCTCATGCTATAAGCTAATGCTGTTATTCAGATTGCTATGAAAGAGTGAAAAGGAAACATGCAGCCCATCTTGACAGTCTGATGTCCCTGTTGCCTGGTACACAGAGAGAGTTTAGGTAATATGATCGCTGATCTTTCTGACAAGGCTCACCAGAACATGTTTTAAACAGTGCGGTTTAAAGTGGTGAGTTCTGGCTACATACCTATCAATCATGACTGCTATATAATGCTTTTCGTATACATAAATGGTAAGAAGATGTTAGTTCTAAGGCAATACTTATTCTTGAATGCACACTTTCTCTGGTTTGAATAATCTCTGGTAATCTTATGGAGATAGATGGTGTTCTAAAAATGAAAGTGACTTGGTACTAGGGGGTGAATTCCTTTGTGATGAAGCATTTATGAACGGGATCAAGGAAAAGAGAATGGGCAAGACTCGGGGTGTTGATGAAATTAAGCCTTTTTCAGTTACATCACCTGTAATACATAGCAATAAATTCCAGTTCTTTAAGCTTTAAACTTTCCCCAGTGATTATGTTTTCCACACTTCCTATTTGCTCTTATTTCCTTGACTTTGAAAGAGAGGGTATAACTGATTTTGTAATGATTCAGCACATATACTAGAAATATCCTTTCCACTGTGTCACACAATAACAGTGTATTTTGATTTGTCTCTAATGTTAGCTTCTTTGGACTAAACCCAAAACTTATTTGAATGATTTCACTGAGCAAAAAGAAAGTACTGAAATCACTGTTCTCGTAATCCAGGCACTATTCCTCCTGGCTTGACTAGGAGTTAAACCCAAATGACTCTGAAAGGAAAGACATGCATGTCATTGCAATGACAATACACGGCTCTGTATGTAGTGAAAAACGTGTTTATAAACCAGGTTTTCTACAGGACTGAGCAAGCCATGTTACTTTCTCAATCAAAAAACTGGAAATAAGTCACCTGACTATCTTCTCTTGCGTGCTTTGTTTTTAAATTAGAATCTAAGTGTGTTAAGAGGGCAGTATTTTCTGCTATATTGCTTTTACAGTACTGGAGTAAGACAAGTGTCTTTAGGGATCTTTAACCACCACAACAGAATAAATAGCAACCAACAGTAATATTTTACTTAACTTGGTCAGTTCTTTTTATTCTGAGGAAAGCCCTTGGAATTCCCAAGAATGGACTGTTTTGGATGGACTGGTGAATGTGATAAAACTCCTCAGCTATGACTTCCAGCTATGACAAACAGGCCAGGCAAGGACTGGGGCATTAGCAGAGGCACAGTTCTTCTGAGCACATTTGACATGCCCTGAAGCAGAGGGGGGCAACATATGCTGGAGCATGTGCAATGGCAATAACCCTCCTTCCCCTCCTTTCCTTCCCCTAGTCCCATGACTAAGATATTTTTAAGTATCTATCTGATGTTGGTAGGGTATGTTTTGACAACTCTTGAGTTTTGATCATAATTTAACTAGACATAGTGCATATAGGCATAAACCTATATCAATGCTGGAGTTTGACAGGTCTTTTACTATTGGTTGACTCTCTCCCCCGCCCCCCCCTCCTGTGAAATCGTTTGTGGCCTATGTTTCTTGCTTAATGATGATTCATTTTACATGCTTATGCTACTATTTATATTTCACCTTCTCGGTTCATTTCACAGCATTCACCTCTAATGAGCCAGTCAATATCCCACACCTTGATTTTCAAAAAGCTTTCAAAAAAGTTTCCTCATCAAATGCTTCTAAAGAAACTGCACACATTGGGTAAGAAGGAAAGTCCTTTGGGGGATTAGTAACTGGGGAAAGCTGGGGCGAAGGGAGGGAAAATAGTAAGAATAAAAGTTAATTTTTGCAAATTCTGAATGTTGGTAAGAAGATTTAGTGTCATTAAGCAGCCTATCTCAAGCTGGGTCATGTTCTGTTCAACATGGTTATACAAGATTTGGGGTTAGTAAGTGCGAAAAGCTTACAGATATTCCAGTGGACTAAGAAGAGTTAAAGTCTTCATAAAGCAGACTGACTAGGCAATAAAATGGAAGATGAAATTCAGTATCATTAAGTGTAAAGCAATATAATTACACGTGCATTAGAGATGGGTAAAACCAGAAGTGTTTCAGCATTGCATCATGCCTTTGGTCAATATATTTATGAAAATAATAGATGGCAAGAGGTTTGAAGGAAAAGTTTCAATATTTTCTATCACAGAAATATTCTGGAACTTATTTTTTTCTTAGTGATGAACCTGTAATTGTAATTTTACTTATATAATTGTGGCAGCATTAGTGGAAGACTTCATCCAAATTTGTTTTCTTCACTGTTTTTTAAGCTTTTGTGGCTTTCAGTCTGATAATCAGACTGTGTATTAACTTCATTTTTTACCAGAAAGCTTTTTTTTTAAAAAAAAGAATAAAATATTAGCATACAAGTTCTTGGTTCCCTGATAAATTGGAGGGATATTTAGAGGAAAATGGCTCCTAAAGAAATCATAAATTGGGGGAGGTTGTTCTAGTTGGCTGGAACAACTGGGCAACCAACTTCTTTCTTCAGCTCTCACCGTAAAAGATGGCTCCAGAGCCCCTTCAACAAGTGGCAGCCAGCTGAGAACAGAAGTAGATAGCTTTCCAACAGACAGAAATAACTAATGCAGAAATAACAGTGTCCCAAAGTTCTTGACTAGTTTGATATCCTTTCTTGCCTCCTCTCTTGTAATGCTTCCAGGACTTCATGCATAGTCAGTAAAGACTGCTTATTTGAAATTGATGTGTACATTACACTTTTTTCAGCAAGATGCGCCTCATCTTTGTGACTAGCTATTTCTGCTAGTCACCTTCTGCACTGCATCTCAGAAAGCTTCATTAGTGACTCAGAATTACAGCTGCAGAGTCCCATACTGCTTGTCTGTATATATTGGTAACTCTATTATAAAAGCATTGGTATTATTAAAGTACAAAAGACCATACCAGTACAATTCCTCCTAATGGCTGTAATTTAATAGTGAATTGCAATGAAGTCCAGTTAGATCAGTTTCTTCATATTCACTGTAATTCCTTCTGACCTAACTGATAATTGAATCTTCTTCCTTCCTCAACATGCTGGTGGATAAACATTCAGAGAGAATGGTTTAAATTAGACAACAAAAATAAATCATTATGCAGAA
This sequence comes from Thinocorus orbignyianus, assembly GCA_013400375.1. Taxonomy (NCBI): domain Eukaryota; kingdom Metazoa; phylum Chordata; class Aves; order Ciconiiformes; family Thinocoridae; genus Thinocorus; species Thinocorus orbignyianus. The sequence continues at coordinate 147,139 of VXBW01000805.1, forward strand.
TGCATATTATATCTCTTTTCCACTCCCAGTTAGCCACTGGTTCTCAGGCAAATTTCTTGTGAATGATCCAGAGATGAGGAAAGAAAGGGGCTCAGAAAAGATTCAGGTAGCATATAACCAGTGTAAGTAAACTATTACTGTATTTAAAATCAGGGGTTAAAATCAGAATTTCTGAGTGACAGTATAGTTTTGAAAGAGAAGCATGATGCAAAAGAGTACAAGAAACACTCACTGCTCTTCAGAAGGTGACTGAAATTTGGCCTCAATACATTTATAAGACTTCATAATTGTAGTAGTAAAAATGTACAGGAAAGAATATATTATAAGGCGGACAGTCTGCAATTCTGAATTTAATGCATCATAGTATTGTTTCCAAATAAAACAGATGTAATGCATTGCAATCAGTATTTTCTTAGGCAGTTTTCAGGGTTCATACTGTTCTAAGGATAAAACTTTAATATATTTTCAAGAATAGCATTTAATGAAATTTCTTTATAATTTATTTCTAAAGAACGTACAGTGCAGAAATTTTTATTGTTGCTATGTCAAAGTTGCTATCGACCATAATGGAAAGCCTGCCTATGTATTGATTTTTTGCTGCAGACAGTAATTCTATGAGGAAATGTTAAGTGAGGGATGGAGAGGAAAGGAAAAACAATCGGAAGCTTTATATGTATTGGAGATGATCCATATAGGGCTTACATCTTTGCCAATCAGATCCTCTTGATTTTCCACAATTCCCCAGGGAGCTATACCAATGGTGCAGATCTTCCCTCGAGATTTTGAGGCATGATCTTTCAGAGCATCTCCAACATGCCGAATGACTCCTGGGAAAGAAACAGCATAAAATAGGAATTCATAATTGTGTCCTTTTCGTTCATTATAGTATGGATTTAGTATAGAATTCTTTTCTAGGGAACATCTCTGCATTTACTTACAATTAAGTAAAATTTTGAATATGTTCCTATTGATTGTTATTACAGTAATACTGTATGCACATTTTCTCTAAAAAATATTAAATGAAATACCAAGAAAAATGTAGATAGCCCTAGAAATAAGAATAGAAATGCTGACAGCTGACTTTAATGTGTTTATCTGTGCTTGCATTCACAAATATATGTTCATGCAAGCATTCTTTTCCTTCCCAAACACATAAAGAATCACAGGAATTAAAAAAACACAACACCCCAAAAAGTGTATTATGCTCACAAATGTTCCATTCTGTTTACATAAAGGATGGAAATACGAAAACATCATTGCGCTACCCTATGTTGAGCTAGTCTACCACTCTTTTCAAACAAAGTCACCTGAGGTACTTCCCACTGGTGTGTTAGAAATCTCCCTGGAGATCAGGGAGAGAACAGAAATTAGTAGAGGGAATGACTGCTACCCAGCTCTCTTTCAGATGCTTTCTGATAGCACTCCTTGTGGACTTTAGGCCAGCTTTGTCAGAGTTTCAATGGTGCCTTTGTGCAGAGGACAATTGCTATTCCTCCTTCCTTTTCATAAAATAATTTTTTACTTGTGTATCAATAACTATTTTTGTGATGTGGCTGCACTGAAGCAGACTTGTGGATTTGCTGCAGATGTTATCTTTTACTCAGTTTCTGTGTTTGCTTCTTTTTCAGATTCCAAAATTCCAAGATGACCAGATTGGAATTACAGCAGTCACACAACAGATGTGATTTTGGCCACATTTTTTTCTGCACAATAAATTAACAATACAAGTTAAAAGCACCATAACCTAACAAATCCTCCTGGAGAAGGATTTGTCCTGGAGTCCAATTTCCTTCCTGTGATGGAAAAGAAAAAAACCAACCCTGTACCTGCAATCAGCTAAGAATCAAGTTATGATCCAGCAGCTCAAAGGATTCAAAGCAGAAAATCTGTACAGACTGCAAAAACCTCCGCTATTTAGAATAATCAACTTTTGGCATAACATGAATATTCAGAACAATTTGTTTAAGTCATTTAATGGCCATGGCTGCAGCCAGGTATGCACCATGCCTGTCACATCACTGATTCTCAGTTCAACAGCAGTATTTCAGGATTCTTTAACTATACTTAAGAGAAAATCTGGTTTAAAAATTCATCATCAACAGATCAGACTGTTCTATGAAATATTCTATTTATAAAATTTCACATAGAGATAAACCACTTAATTTTTACCTACACAGTTTGAAAACCTAGCCCATGAGCAACCCACTGTTTTGCTCCAGAAATCAAAAACAGCAGTGAGAGGTAACTGATAATGCAGAACTACTTTTGGAATTATATGTTTTTGAAATAACACATAGAAACTTGAAGTTCACAGTTCTGTCTAGGTAATTTTTGGTTACAGGGAAAAAACAATTTGTGACTAATTATGTTGAATTTCCTGGTTCATTTGTATTGTTTTGGCATTTGCAACAATGATGATTTGAAAACGGTATGAAGTCATCATGTATCTGTCAAATGCAAGTGTTATGGTCAATCCTGGTTCACAAAATTTCTGTAGTTTGATTTCTACATTTTCTGTGGTAATTCACTGCAATGAGTGTACAATATCTACAGTTTTCTAAAGTGCTTTTAACTTAAAAATTTTATCTGTCTTTGCCATCATCACTACAGGAGTGTCTGGCAACTAACATAACTATTATCACCACAGCACACAGGTCAAAATTTAACCTGATTTTCTTCCTTGTCCTGAAGAGATGTGGGGGATATAACATACATGCGAGTCTGTCTCCTTGTCTATCTAACACTCCAGAAGCTATGCTGCCTCTACTTGTGTTGCTGCTGTGATAAACTTGACGTGCTCTGGAAGCAAAAAAGCTCAAGACTCCTATTAAGCATTTATATTCAAATATGTAGGAGCTGATTCACAATGCACTAAAATTAATGCATGACAGAGTGACTACAGAGATTCTCATAGACAGTAAGAGGATACACTCTGTGGGATTACTAAAGCTATAAATTATTTGTTACTGCAGCAAATGATGATGACATAAGAATTTACACATACATGTTATAGTTCAATTTTTTTGCATTTATCTCTAGCAGAACACTTGGACTTTACCCTGACTCTCTCCTTCTTTCTGCCTCATTCAGTTAACCAGGAAGCCACTGCCCAACATTTTTTACCTGGGGAATTGTGTTTTGCAGCTTATTCCCAAAACCTACGTGCTCTCTCCCAGAAGAGCTGGGCTAGCTGCTATCTTGGGTCATTAGGACACCCAGATGGTGTGTTACAGATGTTCTGAACTTCGAATAGAAATGGTAATGTTATTGCTCTTGCTGCAGAATAAAAAAAAAAAAATAGGTCAAATTGTCTACAAGGAAGGAAAAAATGATTCTGATTCACAGAAAAGTTTTCCACCACCTCCGCAAAACAGAACCTTTTTCCCTTTCATACTTCAGATCATCTTGTAAGATAAAATAAAGGTCTTTTCCAGATGAAAATCTTCTCTGCTTTATGTAATAAGAGTACGACTTCTTTTGTTTCTGGTTAGTAGTCCCTCCATGTAACTCACTGTTAACTTTTAAAGCCTTCACTGGCAATATACTAATATAATTGCCTCACAGGAGGCTTCCTTTTCAGCTCCCTGGTGTGCTTTTTATACTTTAGCAAATTTTTTATTCCCTCGTAGCTGCCAGTCTGGTGTGAACTTGGCATTTTCTTGTTTGCGCATAGTACAGCCAACACTAATAAAATAAAACATGGAATGGCCAATCTCATCAGTCCTATTTTTTTTTCTGTGATAAAATCTCCCAGGTGCCACTGTGCTTTCATTTCAATGTTGCTGTTACCTGTGTTTACTCCTCCAGTGAATATCCATGCTCCAGTTGTCATAGCAGCCTTAATGAGGCCTTTTCCAAAGACTTGCTTGAGTTTTGGCTGAAGTTCAAAATTCTGAAGGCCCCCGTGCACAGAGATTAGAAGTTTAGGGAGCTCAAGCTGCCACTCTTTGGTCATCAGATGCAGAAGGAGGTCAGGCTTCGTGTCAAAAGAGACACGTACATACTGCAGAAATAAAGGTGGCAGTAGATTAAAAAAAAAAAAAAGTTATATTCACTGATTCCAATACATTTGATCTATGTCTTGATCATATGTAATCACTGTGATTACAGTGATTACTGGTCATATGTAATCATATGCGATCACTGAAAAAAGGCAATGTTTATGGCAAAAGCTCTAATTGCTAACGTAATGGTCTTTCAAAAATTAGGAAACTAGGAATAATAACACTTGGAATTCGTAGGATGGACAATTTTCCTTAATAAGGAAATTCAGTCAATATGATTAGCAATGCTTAAAAGATAAATGTCTTTAGATTATGGATGTAAAAACTGAAACAAAAATTTAAGTGGTCTGCCACAGATGACCTGGGTACATGGCTATGCATTCACTTGTATCTTATTTTCAAATTAACAAAATCAAACTCTCAGAAGATAGGTAAAACCAGAATCCAGTTCTGTTGTTTAAGCATGTATAAAGTGAAACTAAGCAAGACTATTAAACAGGTACTTTTCAGATGAACTAAAGCTAATATATAACTTAGAGCCTGATCCATGAATTTGCCTAACTTGGGGCAGGATGCTAACAGAGCTTTGAAACACATTTGCACATTTCCAGTTCTTGGCTGTTCTGTACTACCTCTGCAGCATTTTGCCCCAAGGGATATCATGCCCATCTGTGTGCACTCAAAGATAACAACTGTCTTCAAAGTTTCTACAGCGCTCCCCCGTTACACACGCACTTGTCACTTCATGACAAGTCTTTCTCCCTGGGGCTCTTTCTTCTGCTCTTTCTGTTACTTTTATATGAATGGTTTCATGAAACCTGTAACGGGGCAGATGATACTTTTCTGGATTCTAAATTGCACAGCAGAAATGGGTCGTGAGAGGGTAAAATTCTTTCTATAGCTGGTGAGAAGCAGAAGGACCCTCTTAATTGAATAAAATAAGTTGTAGAAAGCTACTCATCTGTCAAACTTTTGATTGAACAAACGGATAAAGAGTTACTTCAGCAGTCTTTCCCTTTGATGGGCTGTCAGTTTAGCATTAGCTTTATAATACAAGCACCTTTCCCTTCAGTTGTAGGAATGCCTAGTTCTAACCTATTTATTGTAACATGCCAGGTAGTATAATATCCACATGTATTATATAATAATTGTATCCCTTTTGTCTAATCACTATTTCTTGCAAAAAGGTTGTTCTTCTTTAATAAATCGTATGACAGTGAAGTGGAGTCCTTTCTAGCTGAATAAGAAATTAGGACTTGACTTTTTCCATAAGAAATTGATAATAAACAGGTTTCTTAGCAAGAAGGGGTTGTTGTTGAGAACAACCGGTTCTCAACATTTCTAGAAGCAGAAGTCTGTTTCGGCAAATCGTCACAGGGAAGCAAGAGGGACACAGTCAAACTGAAAGCTGAGCAAGAATTTGGGAACGCACATTCACCCCAGAGAATCAGTGATGTTCTCTGCAGCAGTCGGGCAAATTTGTAACAGTTAATAGACAAAGAACATACAATATTTATGCCTAGCAAGAGCACAACGTACCCTCAAGCTTATATACTTGAACTGCACCCTCAGTAGCTACTCATTCAATTTGCTGTATGGGAGTTGAGAAAATCTTGCCTGACACCTAATCCCATTGACCAGATGGTGAACTAATAATTTTGATTAGGATTCAAGGTCTGTCAAAGTTTTAACACAACAGAGGGGTTTTAAGGAGACTCATTCTTATTCCCTCTGCTCTGCCTTTAGGGAGAGCTGAGGTTGCAAAGGGCACTGCCTTGTTACAACACAGACATTAATATTCAGACTACAACCTTCAAGGGGGCATACGTGAAACTTCTGCTGGTCAAACTAAGATTATGTTTTGGGATCACTGGTACAATAGTCTCTTTTTTGGAGAAGACACTCTGGGGTTTTTAAGAACATAAAGTGAATTTATATTAGTAATGGCCATATAAATTTGCTGAAAACAGAGGCCACTGCGTAATCTCTGATGATATTAAGATGAATGCACAAATGGCATCAGATGTGTTGTATCTAATCCAACTGTCTTTTTTTTTTATTCCTTAGCACTGTTTTGTAACCCAGAATGTATAACATCACTGTCTTTATCTTCCTAAGCCTATGTATTGATTGACAAAAATCTCTTTCATTTTCTTATCCATTGAGACCTCTGAATTTCAAGAAACACAAAACTTTAGAGTGAATCATAAAGTCAGAAGAAATATTTTTTACATTTATTTTGAATGTAGACATCTTTTATTACAAACAAAGATTCTTGTTCTCCATTCTGCAGGCAAAACCCTTCTGTACTTATGATGAGAGTTCATTTTACTTTATAAAGAGGAAATGTAAGCAAAAAAAAAATCTGATTTTTTTTTTTTTTCATATAAATTAAAAATCATATCATCTTGGATAGGCTTCCCTGTTTCAGAAGTTTTTTGGGAAGGGCAATGGTCCAAACATTGTGATTTTTCTTCTGTGCATAGACCTAATTTTCTATGACTGTCTGATACGTTCCTGCTTTTACAGAAGGCATTTTCAGCTTGGTGTTCTGAGATTACTCTTTTGCAATTTAACTAGTAAGTACAAGAGAATTCCTTTGTCATGACTTTCAAAGTATGCATTAAATTATGAATACACACTTTTAAGGCCATTTTTGTCCATATTAAAAATTCATTTCTTTCAAACTTGTAGCAGAATATTGGGCCTTCTCAGTTTTTATTTGGAATCTTAATGAGTATTTCTGCCATTCCTCAATTCTCTTGCTATAGTCTCTGGAGGCAGATTTAAAATTTAAATGTAAATTTAAGATAAACCGCTGCTCTGTTACCCTGAAATCCCATGTCTAGAGTATCTCTCAGCTGTAAAAAAGATCAGTTCATATGGTAAATGATTTAACCCCTTCTTCATGGGAGTGGTGCATGGATAAGATGGAACAATTCAGTTGTTAGGTGTCAGCAGAGCAGAGCAAGAGAGAAAGAAAAAGTGCAATTTTGAACCACAAAACCTACGGGTTAACCTGACTGACATAACATTGTGAAATGGAAATCACAACATTCAAGCTGTCATGCCCGTTTATTCCGGGAACTAGCACAGACGTAGTCAACAGCGGTGCCACTTGATGCCAATAGTTATCCCATTTTTTATCAAAGGGTTTCCCAAAAAATTATTGTGCCCATCATCAGTCAAATAGTCAGATGCTTGCAGTTTGGACTGCAGTGCCTAAGGGAGCTCCTGAGTCATAAAATTACCACTCTGTTACTCAAGCACAGCTGTCTCATTAAAGTACATGGTGAATGTTTGCAGATGAGAGTCTCATTGAACAAAATAGAAAGATTTAGAATTTTGTTGCATTTCTTCAAAGAATATCTCTTCCGAGAACATTTTTGATCGGCAGTCTAGTTTTGCTCCTTTGTTTCTCTTTGATACATGCAGTATTTGATGGTTATTTCACCTACCTTAAGTAGGAATCCACCACTGAAGACCCTTCTTCAAGCTAAAGACTGATTCCCTCAGAGTGTGATCTTCACATAAAAAAATGGGTCTGATGTAATTTTCACCAAATTCAACAGAAAAACCAGAAAGACTGAAACCAGACTGGTTCCTTATAAGTTAAGTTTCTTCTTAAAGTCTTAAGGCCTCATCCAGGTTCCACTAAATAATCAGTGCAAGGATCCACATCAATTTAAATGGGCTTTGGCATATGTTTTTTTTCTGTGTTATTTTCCTGTGTTCTCTGCACAGGACAACATCTTTTAAATTCTGTAAATGTTCTTTAAGTATTAATTTACTAGAATGAAGCCCAGTGTTTGCTGCCTTTTTGATGGTTTTCTCAAATTACAGGATTCTTCTTTTTTTTTTCCCTCTGAAAAGCATGGATGGTTTTTAAGATCTGTTTTACACAATCTTGATAAAACTTATAATATTTTAAAAACACAATTATGCCTTTTCATGTGGCTGATTTCCAAGTATCCTTAATAAAGTATAACATTTGGAGAATCTAGATATTAGATAGTCTAAGAAACTGTTTATGTACATTGGAATTCTACAGATGTTCTTTGATGTTTCCATGCACCTTAAGAAAGGTTAAGTTCATAATACTGAAGTAAACTTTATTTCTTCTATGGCTGCAAACATATGTTGGCTTTTTTTTTGTCCATATTAAATTTATTACTGGAATGCATTCAATTAGGAGGAACGTGTTTAACTCACTAAAGCTTTTCAGACAGCCATCTTCCACCTAACCTTGAAGAATCATGATCAAAGAAATTTCAGCTCTGTAAAGAGCAATCCTTTAAAAAACATTGATATGGAATCCAGGCACACCAACTAATGAAGGAATGTTAAAGGGTTTTTTTTATCTGCATGGAAAGGCAGATAGTAAATTTTAAAAAATGGTTTAGTTTGGTCAGAAATTCAATGCAAAGTGCATCACAGCAAGACTGTCATTACTGGTCCACTAATGACCAGAAGGTATTCTGAGTTGTTCAGAATGTTGCTCATAATTGGAGGGGAATCACTCACATGAGTTAGGGTAATAAATTGCCAGCTTATAAGTAGATAAACTCATCCATGTTATTTCTTAAGTTACCAAGAGCCGACTGATACAATTCAATCACAATTTATTAATTTTCTTATCTTTTTAAAATCCACCTATTTATTGTAAAAGCTGATAATAAGCATATTGCCACATCCCTCCCAGATATTTTTACAGTTGTCAAAATTGAAAATCTGCCATACAAAAAATGTAAATACAAACAGCAAAACTGTTATACGTGTTTCTTAAACACTAGTGAGATGAGCCTCTTGTAAAGAAAATATGAGATTAATAGAGATCTATAACCCACAGTGATGTTGCAGGATCATCTGTGGCGACATGAAGACTGAAAGAAAGGCCTTTATAGTAACTGATTACATTAACCAATGTTATCTACTCTTGGCAACATAGTCCTATATAATATGCTGCACTCTCAGCTGTTCACATTATTGATTCAAAGACCTTAGTGCAGCCTCACTGAAGATACTTTAACAACTCAATGCTATTAGCAAAATTCATGCTGTTTGAGAATTTTTGTTTTGTGTGGCTGTGGAAATGAAACGAATGGCACAGTTAGTCATATTGGCAATATGTAAACCTACATCATCTTTTCTGGTTTATTCCAAATCCATGTGCAATTTCACTGTAATGCCCATTTTCACAGCTAAAGATGCTACTGTTAATTGTCTGGTGGCAACCAATAGTTCTATTATATTATTTGCCCTTGCAGCTTGCAAATATACATGTGAAGTCATACATTTACTATAAAATTTATATATATATATTATTAAAATCGAATTCAGGTACTTTCAATAGAGGAAATAATTATCTGTCAGTCTTACACACACATATCTGTTCCATTAGTTACGGGTTTCCCAATTATAAATCTGAGGTTACAGTTTCCATGAATAAATCCCATCTCATTCCCTGTAGCCTAATAAAAAAAAAAAATTACCAATTTTGCTGTAAGCACAGACCAAGATAATACTATTCAGTTCTGTTTCCTTTGCTTAAAAATTTTCACATGTGGGCATCCATATCAGGAAATGAAGTAAGGAACAGGTGGTGAATTTTATGTCAAATTCTTTACCTAATTTCCTTGATGTTGGTGGGCTTGCTAAACCTTGCTGCTTTATATAGTTATTCTAATAGCCAATAGGCACAATATTAACCTACAGTGATTGTCAGCAAAAATTAGCATGTACGTTAACAGTGATATTCGATATCCACTAGCTAGAATATAATGAAGTAGAATATTTTTAGAAAAGTCAAATATACATTCAGTATGGTTCCCCCTTCTCTCTCTCTCTTTGTACCCCTATTGATGTTCCAGCTTCTCTGCTTTTTGGGTTTAAAAAAATACCACCTGAACAAGAATGTTTCCAAGCATTATTATGCACTAGTTCCTTTACTCAAGCCTTATTTTTCAAGATCATTTAAATGCTTTTATTTCCTCTCCCCTGCTGCAAAATTACTTGGCTGCTTTGACTGAGCAAACTCTTGGCTTTGACTAAGCAAACTCTTGGTTTTCACAGAAATCTTTTGCTTTGTTAATTTTTATTTATTATGGTCAAAACCTTATCAAACCACTAAAGGGAAGCAGTCTTTGAGAAACCAAGGGTTAAAACACAAGAATGTGAAGCACTATAGAAAAGCTTAGCATTAGGAAAACAGAACATGTTGACAGAAAAGACTACTAAAACCATAAATTAGCATAAACAAAGATATAGGGGCATCNATATCCAGTAAATTCAGAGACAGGAGTTTCATTCTGCATATTAATAAAAATGCAACAATCAGTGAGACAGCTCCTTGAATATAATCTACTATAAAATAACATTTGGGGCTGAAAATATGACCATAAGGACACCTTCATACTCTATAGTATGACAAAGCTGGGTTTTATTTTTTTGGATTGAAAAAAATACACAATTGCTGGTTATGCAAACCTACTTATTTGTATTTCGGTCATATGAAAGGTACTTTTCTCATTTGTGTTAACCAAGCAGTACACCCATTAAAGAGATATTTAGTGCAATGTTTAATTTGAAACACTTTTCCCACCAGTGGGATGACTGAATTTTTGGAGCTTTTGTAGATCTACTTAATTCATGAAGAATTTGGTTGTTCCCATGTTTCAGGTGATGTTTAACCACTGTGAAAAGATGACAGATACAACTATCTTTGTGATTCTAGTACTGTCAAAATAAATTCCGAGTTTTTCAGCAATGAATTTTGTCTCTATTCATCCCTATTTT
>VXBW01000805.1:161827-179643 GCA_013400375.1 Thinocorus orbignyianus
AATCCCTCCAAACCCCAAAAATGTAAGAAAGAAAATATGAAATTGCCTTTATAACACCACCTAACTAACTTATGTTACATTTTACCTTGTAAAGCTAGATAGTAAAAAGCCTTAGATAGCTAAGTACTACCTTTACTAACTGAAATTACTTTACTATGTAATATTACCTTTTTGTCAACTTGATCTCCATCCTGTTTTTCATGTTTAAACCCAGAATACAGAAAAATATGTTTCTGTGGCTTTTGAAAATCACTGTGAACTGTGGAAATTTCTTGTAGTCAATATCTGTCACTAGTATAAACTGTGAAGTACTATAATGAAAATTTCTAGCTACATTCATTCTGCATCACTCAGTACATAAAAAGTTATTATTTTGCCTGTTTCACAGAAGATAATCCCTTATTGGATCTAGTGGTCACTCACATTACAAAACAATATTTTATCTTTGCTCTATTTGCATTTTTATTTGAAAAATCTGTTAGATTTTGTATTTCATAGCAATGACAGACACCCTAACACAACTCTTACACTCAGAAAAAAGAAAAGTCTATTAAAAACATCAAATAGAACTGTATTTGATTGTTCTTCCTTACTGTAGCAAACAAAAAATATATTATAAAATGTGGGGCAAAGTTTGTTTCACAGTTAAACAGAGGTCAGCTGTAGAAATCCCAAAAAACCTAAAAAAGCATCGCTTTATATAGGCAAGATTATACTGAAGATCTAATTTACTATAACTTCTGAATGCTTACAAGCCTATGATGAGGGCAAAGATAATAATCACCATCACCACCACAACATTGTATATTATAGAGTCAAATCAGCTTAAAAGTCTAGTGGACCACTGAGTAATTTCTCAGTTTAGTGGTCTTCTCAGGCAAAGAAAGGCTTTTAATAAACTAAGTTTCTAGAAGTGTCAAGGCATTCAGAATGAACTTTATGAGCGTCATTTGACCCCCTTACTGCAGGACATTTGAAGCTAAACTATATGGAAAAATTAGGGGGTTTGGTTTTGTTGAATGTTGTAGAGAAAGAAAGGAAGTTACAATAATTATTCAGGTATTGCAATGCTAACATTGAAATTACAAACTTCACCGAATGGATCACACGTTCTTGAATCCTCTCCCTTTGAGCTCCAAGAGTATGCAAGCTTTCTAGATCGCCTTAAGAAGATGCACAATAATAAGAAGCTGAGGATTTATGAATCCCCTTTGTTGTCTACATATATACACAATAACCTTTTGACAAAAAAGGACACTTATAGAGTAATTTCAATTTTATCCAGACACTTATTTGTTTTAACACTAAATACATGCATGCAATATGCTGTCTTCTCTAGAAAGCATGAAAAGCTTTTATAAAACAACTTATCTTCCCAGTATCCAAAATCAGTTCCTGCTGCAGAACTTAAATACATCATTTATGCTGCCAAAACTTACTAAAAACATCCTCTATTAAATTCCATAAATTTTGCATAATTTTCTGCAAACAACTTGCCTTGGTGAATTTACCTATTGCAAAGACTGCATGCATCTTTTGTAAAGATGGCCACTGATTCATTTTCTCTAAGCCTCAAGATACGGTACGTAAATGGTGTCATAACAGATACTTCACTGAAAACTTTTTTTTTTAGGTATACAAGCAGGCTTTCACAAATCAAGAAACTGACACTTACAACTTTTATCTTTACTGCTTTTTTTCACACTGTAAGCTTTTCTTTGTAAGTAGAAAAGAAACTCAGCTATGTTAAATAGACTAATAATTTGCATTTGAATTTTTATCATACATCTTAAAATGTAATATTGCAGAAATAATAGTCCGATTTTAAAAGTCCTTTATTCACATTGGGAAAAAAGACTTTCCTGACAGAATCATAATGCCAAAATACATGGTTTAGTCATTTAATAATTCCTTGTCCTTTCAGACTAAAAATTGTTTCACTGCCCCATGCCAGTTATCTTTCTGTGACAGAGATCATTTGCAATGAAATACAAGGGTCAGAGTTATAATAAATTATGTTACTTGCCGTAGAGTCTTCATAACAGAATTAGAGTAACTTGAGGAAATGAACACTTTAATAACAGAACAGCCTGCATTAAACTTATTTATAATGTGAATTGCTAAAGTAGTAAAAAGTTAAGAAAAGTATAGCAAAGTGTTTTCAAGAACAGCAGAGAAAGAAGGTTACCTTCTCTTTCTCTTATTTCATAAACACTTCTTCACTATCAATTCATACGACAATTTAAAGTGCACAGTGAATTCCTAAGGTACATGCCACACTTATACCTGGATTTAGTTTACTCATAACTTAGTTCTCTAGGTTAAGCCTCTATTAAACTAGCTGCAAAATCCCACCAAGAGCATTTTTTCACCCTCTTGTTTACCTGAGCATCAAACTTGGCTTTTAAATCTGTTCCGGAGCAAGCTCTGCTGCCCAAGTTTCCCTGCTGCTGGTCGGCGCTAATAGCACATTCGTGACTGCCCCCAGAGCAAGGCACTCAGTCCATCCACAGTGCAGGGATGTGCGAGTGAGTGAAGCCTTCACACCCATTAGCTGCTTGGAATGTGCTACTGTGGGATTAGCCTCGTTAAGGGTTTGGTGGACACACTGACCTGCAGCCCCACAATGCCACTTGATTTGAACATCTAATCTGACGTCAACAGAAAAAGAGCTTGGCTTTAACCGGTACAAGCCTTGACGGGCTTTTTTACCCCCCTCTTCTTTCCTGAGCTTGTGAAAGTGTGATAAGGTGCTCTGAGTTCTTAAATTCAACCCAGGAAAGCAAATCCTTCAAAAGAAACAGTGTACTAAACTGAAAAGAACATGAGCACACAAGGGAGATTGTTAATCTTTGAAGAATGAAACCAGTGTGTTTATAAGGTAACTGTGAGAAATCTATACACAGCTGAAATATATTGCAATTAATCAACAATGGCATTTTTCCAAAGAAGCTGGGGTTTGTCACTCTTTTTCATCATAGTTGCTGTACTGTAGTGAATGTAACTTTTCAGAAAGTCATAAATATAAACCTTTGTCTTTCAGGGACAAGCAACTGAATTGTTTTCAGATTAATTAAAAGTTAGTTACTTAAAACACAACTTTAATTATACAAATTTGAGGACTACTTCTTTACTGTGCTCTCTTGATATCAACACTGCATGACAACCTTTTCATATGAAAAACACTTAGATCTTTTTATTACATGGCAATGGTATGTGGTCAGTTACTTATTTCCAGAATTTTTCAAATATAAAATATATTTACTCTTCCCCCCACCCCCCAAGTCTGGCTGAATTCCCCTCTACTCCTAAATATGCATACAAACCCTCCTTTTCTTTTCAATAGGGCTGCATCTAATACATGGAAAACATTCTGTCCAGGCTTGGCATTGGTAGATACACAAGCTCTAAACTGTTCAGCATGTACTTTAGCCTTGGTGGTCCCAGGATGGGTAAGGCTGAGCATATGCATCAACTTCTAAACTTCTTATACTATTACACATGAGAAGCTTCTGCTTGAGATTTTTCTTCTCTTTTGGCTCTCTGAGCTTTCTGTATACAAATATAAGTACTTTGTATATTACGTAAATATGAAGTGTGTATGCATATATACACACAGTCTGCTCCAGTAGAGCTTCAGCCTGTGAGATTTTCTGCCACACCGTTCAGAGCAATAGAGACCATGTGCGTATCTTGTGAGATCACTTTAACACAGGATCAGACCTGAGAAGGTCTGTGCAGAACAGCAGAGGTAGAGAAAATATAGCAAAATGAAGTATGATGAAGTAAAGAACTGGTGAGTCAGCAAGAAAATACTGCTTGCATTTTAACACAGGAGAATTTTGTTTGGTAGAGAGGGTGGATAAAAGTGAGGAAAGGGAAGATTGCAAACGATCGATAACTGAGTAAAAACCCAAATCTGGCTCTGAAGAGAAACTTCAGTACTTGGACTTAACAAGATTCTGGAGATTGCTCCTGGATTCAGGTTTCAGCTTGCAAATTAACCTGGGGAAGAAACCACATCTTTTGTCTTAAGAAATCAACACATACTCATTGGCACGTGTCTGGCAGAACTGTGAAGGATGTTTTATACTTAGAGATTTAGGTAGCATTGGCATATACCACCGATGCTACAGGAGATCACAAGTGTTTTTGCCATAGTTCATTTAAAGATGTGTTGATGTTATGACTCGCTGTGGTAATGAAACTACCAGTGTTGTAGATACTCCTGTATTTTGATAGGTAATACAAAAACATCTAAT
Organism: Thinocorus orbignyianus; assembly: GCA_013400375.1. Lineage (NCBI taxonomy): Eukaryota > Metazoa > Chordata > Aves > Ciconiiformes > Thinocoridae > Thinocorus > Thinocorus orbignyianus. The sequence goes on from VXBW01000805.1 coordinate 166,090, forward strand.
AGACTGTGAGCGCTGTTTTTTTTTTCACTATGGGGCAATTGCATGGTAGTGCATACAGAGAGGTGGATGCTGCACCTTTAGTGCTACAAACATAAATATTATTCACAATATGCATGCTTGTAGCTCAGAAGGCCAATCATACGCTGGGCCGCATCAAAAGATGCATGGCTAGCAGGTTGAGGGAGGTAATTCTCCCCTCTACTTTGCTCTGGTGAGGCCCCACCTGGGGTACTGCATACAGCTTTGCTGTTCTCAGCACAAGAAGGATATGGACCTGTTGAAAGAGGTCCATAAAGATGATCAGAGAGCTGGAGCACCTCTCCTGTCAAGACAGACTGAGAGAGTTGGGGTTGTTCAGGCTGGAGAAGAGAAGGCTCCAGGGAGACTTTGTAGCAGCCTTCCAGTATCTGAAGGGTGCCCCACAAGAAAGCTTGAAGATTTTTTGCAAGACAATGTAGTGATGAGGGGAAATGGCCTCAGACTGGAAAAAGGTGGGTTTATACTACGTTCCCGGAAGCATTCAAGACCAGGCTGGATGCGGCGTTTAGCAACCTGGTCTAATGGAAGGTGTCCCTACCCATGGCAGGGCATTGGAACTAGATGATCTTTAGGTGCCTTCCAACTGTAACCCTTCTCCGATTCTACAATTTTTAACCCAGCTCACTGTTAATGAAACAAACTCTCAAACAGTAATTAGCAATGAGCTCAGTGCTGACTACTCATATGAGGAGCACAAATATTAAAAATAAATAAAGAATAGAAATTTTTCAGGGAGATAAATTTTGGCCGATTTTAAGGTATTATGCAGCTGGGAGATGTAACTAAATGACCTCTAAATTAACATCACTTTACAAAGGGCACCAAGAGTGACAGTTTCAGAAACCTCCAATTTCTGTGGTATACCAGAACTGGAGGCAGTTCTAACTCTCTGCTTCCCAACTTTGTTTCTTTCCAACAAGTAACCACGTTATAAAACAGGTTTCATTTGGGCAAGAAAAGTGTTGGTGAAAGCCTTTCTCTGCCTTGCGGTGGGACAGAGCAGCTGGACAAGTAATGGAGTATTACTGAAGCAAATTACAGACAGGATTTGCAGGAGCATCTGGTGGCTGAACTGCATCAATGCTATTGCAAGCTGATGCGATTAGTGTTCCTTAATCAAACGGCACTTTTACAAATCCTGCTGTCTCTGAGTAAAGACCTTGTATCTGAAAACTTCTATAGATAGATTAGTACAAAGAATGGAAATGCTTAAATATAACCTTGTTACTAGGTGTGCTCAAGCTAAATTTCTACCCCATCCTTCAGTGGTGCCCAGTGATAAGCATTATAAACATTTTTATGTCTTGTTCAGAGCATTAGGAATTGACAACTCTGGACATTAAGATAGGGATCATTAGACTATCCCAAAATATTTCATTTTCTAACAGACCTTTATCACTAGTAACATCTTAGAGGCTGGTGATCAGGTCTTTACCCACTAGAGCTGTACTTCTGTACATTTTGTTCTTCTAAGTAATTTCCCAAAAGTTATCATAAAAGTTGTTCCAAGAACAATGCTAAATTGTCTTGAAAATCAAGCTGTATTCGGTACAGAGTAGGAGGGCATAGAATGCAGTCATTTATTACTACAGTATGTTACAGAATTTATCTGTTAGCACTGCATACCAGTTGCAATTTTTATACTGTACATAGAAGAAATAGAGTAATTTAAGAATAATCAGAAACATTTGACTCAATAGTTTATGATTTTAAGAATTATATATGTCCTTTTCCTTACTACAAGGTAATGGAAATAAAAATTTGTAATCCTCCTTGTGTTTTCCTCCACAAACTTGCCTGATGATTTCATGCAAGCTGTCAGCATCCCTAACATCCTTCTCCCTGCTGCAGAGGGAATCAGTCCCTTGTTTATTTCAAATGTGACTCCTCACACTTCCCCATGATGTTTATTACTGAGAGAGGCAGTGAATAGTCAATTCTCATTCACTCTCTTCATATCAGTATGAATTTTTATGTATTTTCAATTTATTTTTTCCCCCTCCAGATCAACCATTTACCAAGTATTTCTTAACATAGAAAGCATTTGTTAGCTTTTACGATCATAAATATTCCTATTAAAAATTGTTTTGGCTTTCTCAACCACCCCTGCTGAACACTGCGGTAATGCTTTCACACAACTATCTAATATAATCCAAATATTTCACTCCAGTGTAGTAAACAATTTATAACACTATTTGTAAAGAACTGCTATAAAAACCAAACTGTTTTAATCAAAATCCGATTTAATCAAACCAGCAGCATAATTATATGAAGTTCTAATTATTACAAATCATAATGAAATATGACATCACAGAAGTCTAGAGGTGCATGTACCTAACTGGAAAGTAGGAAATACAGGAAATATTTTCTGCCATTCAGCACTGACAGACTATTTATCTTCTAAACCAATTTGGTTTTGGCTTCTAATAAATTGTAACATTATTCCTAACTTCTTAAATAATCTTCATATTAAGACAGATGTCATTGCTGTCTAATAAAAATTGTGTGGTTAAAATGCACATGTAGGAATTTTGCACTGAACCTAACTTTGGTATGAACTAGTTGATTTCTAAATTGCTCACTCTATCCCACAAATGTATGACAGCTATAACATTGTCTGCTCTTTCATTAGAGTGAGGTGGTCTTCCTAGCCACTGTGTGGGTGCTGAGTTGAAGAAGCAACTGAATTGTATATAATTGTATGAAATGGGCTGAAGGAATGGGAATTCCAGATATCCTCCAAGCATAAACATTTAAGTGGACCAAGTACATATTACTGTTCACATTTCATCTCATCTTCCAGCCCTGCAGGTAGTCACAAGTCCCTCTTGAGCCCCCTGCATAGTGCTGCTCTACAGGTATCCTTTACTAGAATGCTTTGGTTGAGGTCCTGTTTTCACCACCCTCTAGCCTTCCTCCAGACACCGTTTTAGAGAAACAGAATAATAGAAGAGCTGGTTAATAAGAGATGAGACAACATTGCTGATCAGCTCTTTTGTCTTCCTCCTCTTCTGCTGAGCCAAATTCATAATATTCTCAGATACAAAAGACGGGAATCTTCCCTTAGCTGAAGAAGGGAAAAATTCAGTCTGTCCACCGAAACACCCAGCAAGCAAAACATCAGAGGATATTTCTTTTGGGCACAGCAACCTCCTTTTCCCTTTCTATACCACTCTGTGCTTCCTCACCATCTCCTCCCTTCTATTCTGGAGACTCCTTGCATGTAGGTATCTCTTATGTGTCACCCTGTTTGAAACCACCTTCATTCACCAAAGCAAGAGCATGAAAGATGCACCTCCTCTGCATTGAATTGTTCATATCTCCCCTCCGGTTTTCTCAGCACAGAACGAGGTAGTAACACTTGGGCTCATGGCAGGAGCTCTCTGCCAAACCAAACTCCCTGCACAAACACTGTCACAAAGTAGACACATGAAAAAAATTTCCAAGGAGAACGTCTCTCACCCTGGCAGCATAGTCCAGTGTAGCTGTGGTGCTTCTTCGGTTTTCTGTGTCATAACAGGGAATTCCTGACTCTGTTTTTTTTTGTTGGCATTTTGGATCTATGAGATTTTGAATTATATTAGCTCTTATTATTCTGATATAATAAAGTCAGCTGCCTGACATGGAATAAACTAGCAGCATTGTGATTTCTTTTGCTAATTATCATACCATCCAAGTTGCTTATATTGGAATGATTTCTGATTACGTCACCTCATTAAGCAGATAGGGTCAAATGGAATTTGCATCATTGACTTTGAAAAAAAGCTGAACTGGTTTCAGATCACAAAGGAAGATTTAATGACACAGTCTAAATCCTATTATCTCTTTCAAGTAAAAATATTAAGTGGACTTTAGCTGCAGACAGGATTGATCAGGTAGTAGGTATTCCTTCTGTCAAGTCTTCATAGCTGTATCTTTTTACAGGGATGGAAAAACTTGTAAATGCACATATTCTTTCTACATAGCCCAGTCTGATATACCAACTTCTCATACAAAGGAGGGATAAAACATTATGGCAATATTTCAGATTGACACTGGTTGTTTTTTTTTGTTTTGGTTTTTTTTTNTTTTTTTTTTTTTTTTTAAATTAATCTGCAATTGAAATTTATTTATATGGTCTGCATTTGAAAGAGAAAACAAAGCTTGTCCTGTAAGTTTGTTATGAGATATGCTGGACTAATGTGGCATTTTTTGAGATATTCATGGTGGTTAGACATAAACTGGGACTGTGTTTTTTGTCTTAACGTGTAACTGTGTAGAGAAGGGGCCCTTCACTGCAGAAGTAGCAAGACAGACATCTGTGCAAGGAAAGAAATTACAGAAGATACATTTCAGAAAATTCAAGGGCATATCAAATGACTATTCAGCACATTAAGAAGTAATTAGAAACTGGTGAGATAACAAAATTACATTAGGATATGAAAGTATAAATTGAAAGAAACTTGCTCATAGTAGATGATTGCCCCAAGTAGGCACATTTTTTCTTCCCCCCCTCCTCCCCCCTCTCCCCTTTTTATTCACTAGTAATACAAGTTCCTTGTATATTTTCCCAAATGCTTCTATTCACAGTTTCATAAAGAGGCCATTTGTGAAGATTTTCTTAATTCATTAGATAAAATTGCCAAATACTGCCAAATTAAGTGACCACTACTGGGATGGAGAGGGACAGAAGAATGTCGAAGCAGTTATAGATGACTAATAGACAAAACAGGGCATAGTGACACTTCAAAGACAGCACAGAGGACTTGCATCAATCACTTTCACTAAGGAAGAAAAAAAAGGCTAAAATTTTCAAGAACTACAAAACTCATTAATATAGCTTTTTTTAAGATGGAAATTTGGTGTGATGAACCTGTCAACAAGAAAGCAATTTTGCAGTTTCTTCACCTTCTATTTCCAGCTTTGGTCATGCAACTGAAGAAGTCTTTAGGTATACAAATGGACACCAGAACCAGATGCTGTAAAGAGACTGAAAACACACTGCTTGAATCACATTAAGACTCCAAAGCTTTAGTGCACAGCACACACTCCCAGAGGGCTGAAATGACTATGACACTCGTCACAGACTTTCAGAGAAAGCATTATGGGACAGCAACCACCAACAAACTGTGGTTTACTTTGGTTCATTGAACACTGCCACTAACCATCCTGATTTAGTCTGGAGACCTGTGAAATTTCTTTTCACAGGACAGTTGCAAGGCATACCCTCCACTGTGATGAGCATTACAAACAGAAGTTAGTAACTTTTTAAAATATTTTCCTGGATATCACATAAAATCCTTCACAAATGGAGAAGAGGTGATCACTGCACACTCCATAGATGGAAATCCACAAATCAGCACTGGTATTGGAAACCATTTAGAGCAGTAAACACATCAAAACATGGGAGTAAAACATGGCTGTAAACATATCATGTCAGATGGAGAGCATTGTCCCCAGATTTTGTCAAAACTTCCGCCAAGATCTCTCAGCTATTCCTGTAACTATCTTTGCATCAAATTCATCAGCGTGTGCAGAGTATGCTGAAAGGTAGGAGGCATACCTTCCTGGGCCACTCTCACCAAGTTTGTCACATAAAACATAGGTATTAATAAATGGCACAGATCTTATATATTTCTAGCTATTTTATTTTCTTTTCTACAACCCATGTTTCTTACTTTACTTTTTGCAGTACTTTGTGCATGCGATTTTACTGATTTTTGCCCTAAGAGGCATCAAATAACAGAGAGATGTGTTTTAGGTAAGTGTCAAGCCCCATATGTGATTTAGAGCCTGATAGCCAAGTTGTGGCATTGACAACAGTGCTGTCAACATTGGCTTTTTTATATACATTCTTGTGAGGAGGTAGTAGACACATTCTGAATGAAGTTATGACAGTATTGCTCTCTCTAATTTGTCATTCAATGGCATTACAAAGAACAGCTCTAATATTTTTTTAGTTTCAAATGTCATTTTTTTCATTATATGTTCTGCTGTGACCTTTGATTTCAGTGATACATTGAACTGAAACAAAATGTATGACCTGAGCTGACTCTTATTAGGGGAAGGGAAGAGTTTAATAAATGATGCCAGCGACACACCAGCTGAAACCAAACTGAGGATAATGCTAGCAAGCCTTGACAGTGATATCAAATAGAGATAATGAAAACATTTCTCAGAGATTAGGTCAAAGTGGGTATTTTGTCTTTGATGCACAGTCGCCTCTCACCAAACGTGAAAGTGTGGATGGAGGAAGTAAAGACATGTTTTTAGACTTGAGAGCTTACACTCAAGTCACAGCTATTACTCTGACGTTTGCACTAAGCAGGAGTGGGAAAACATTCAGACATATAAAGCATTACAAGAAGTAAATGCTGTCTTGCCACTTTTATTGCTTGTACTTGCCAATGTCTGGTCAGAACAAAGAGAGAAGATGCACTTCCAGGAAGAAGCTGGAAGCACCACTGAGGTGGGCAAGGGAAGAGAGAGCAGCCCTTTCACCTCCATAGACTTCTGCAGCCACGAGTACAGCAGTTCTTTCACTCAAAATGCCACTTTGAAAAGTTTCAGTCTTTTCCTTACCGCTACATAAACATTCCTCTCCTTCCAGTGTAGACCTTTCCTCCCTGCCTTGTCTGACACAATACAATGAAAAATACCAGAAAAAGTCCTATGCTATTGTCTCCCATGCAACCGTTACCGGCATTCATTGCTGGGGAGCTGGAGAACTGAAGGGAAGAAAATCTGTTATTCATTAAAAACAATTTGTGGCCAATTGCTTTCACAAACACACAGCAAATCCAAAGCGTGGCTTTTATAAACCTGTTTCTGAGAAAGGAAGCTTGGTCCCTTCAGTAACCCTTTCCTTTTAGAAACATTTCTATAAAGTTTGCCATTATAGCATTTTATTTTCTAGGAATTTTGGCATTATAATATTTTGGCATTTTTATAATTTATGCTTAGCTGTGTAGTTACCTTTTTTTTTTTCTTTTTTTTTTTTCTTTTTTTTTTCTTTCTGTTAAGTACCTAGAGATTGTTGACATTTGATTTTCCTGAAAAAATAACATCCAAGTTTCAATTGTCCACCTAATGCAATGTTTCAGTCCAGGAATCAAAAAATTAGAAAAACACAACTAAAATATAACCTAATCATGTGTGTAGAAATACCTTATAGATACTTTTTCCTTATAAAAACATGGAAACATGTAAAGAACATGGTATGAAGCCATTGGAGTGAATGATCAATTTGAAACACTGTCAGATGAACTCTGATTCAGACACTGGGAACAGTATAAGAAGCTATAGTTTTTATGCACTTAGCTTAGGCTTTGAACATACAGCGCTGTTATGGGGGAAGCATGTGTAATTGTGCAGCAATGCAAGCTGCATATTTAAAATGTCATAGTTCAGCAAATCTGAAATAGTCCGCTGTAGAACTACAAAGATTCTGTACCTCTGTTTTTAGGTATATTTCTTCACTGAATATTTATAGTATATTTTAATTCAATATTTTTCTAAAAAGATGTTCAGAACAAACATAATTCTCGACCCTACCTTGCTGCTTTAATGTAAGAAGAGTCATGCAGAAGCAAGCAGAAGCAAGCAGCATTTCTGTAAGGGTCAAGAGACAAGGCTTTTTTTTTTTTTTTATGCCAAATAATTTTCATTGTCTTTTTAGTATTTTTGACTCAGTTAGAGTCACAACTACACTTGAGAACCTGAAGACCTTTGTTACACTACAATTTTTTTCATCCAGATTGTTTGCTGCAGTGTTGGTCACTGCTCCTTTACTCCCTTTGGTGATGACGCACTGCTTTTCCCTTCTTTCTGTCAACAGTCTATAGGGATTCAATTTCAATTAACAAATAAAGATCATTGTGACTAGTGCTATCAACTCTTTCCCTTTTTCAGACGAAAGTAGACTATCTAATCTAAATCTGCTGTAACATTCTGAAACAGAAGAAAATTCACACATGTAGAATTAAAAGTGCATAATTCTATCACTTAAACCTTGAGCCCAGTTGTAGATAAGAGCATGACGCAAGACGTTGCTTGGTATATAGTTCCATGTATATGATAATTATTTGTCTTTTATCCCCATGGACTGTGAAATTTCATGGATTGTTCCTTGGCATGTGCTTTCTCAGTTGGCAAAGGAACTTGAACACAATAAGTTATTCCAACTATTCTGTGACTCAAATCTGATTATAAAAACATGCATACTTTCCCAAGATGTGTGCAATAAAAGTCTTTGGAAGGTTTTTCTTTTCACACACATGAATCCATAATTCCTGTTTTCTCCCTGATGTTTAGTCCTAAACACGTGACTTAAATGGAAGTAAACACAGTATTCTTTAATAATAAAGAAACAATCGTGAAATATGATGTTATAAAGTTTCATGACTTCTATTCAGTGTCAAAAATCATTATGAAAAGGAGAAAATCACAGGACATTTAAATTAAGTAGGTGCTTCTAGTGTTTATTGTTTGATCTGAATAGAGGTCATACTTTAAAAGGACTGTTGAAAAAAATCAGTATCTTAGTCTAAGGAAGTTTAAAACTCGGTTGAACCTGTTGAATTCTTCAAGTAAAATACATATAAAAAAACTCATGCAAGATCTAATTTTAAATGAATATGTAATAAGTAACCTTAAAGGTGATCTATATCAGAATTTAATCATATTAACCATGATGTGTATCAACACATAATTGTGACCTACATTTTACATAATAGCAAATATTTCACTGGAATTCTCATCCTGTTTTAATCTGTGGGTTTAACTCTCATGTTTGAAAGCTTTATTGAAAGGCTTTTTTTCAGCCTATTCTGGCTTCAATTTACCAAGACTATTAAGCCAGTCCTACAGTTTCATTTTTAATCCTTGAATTAATATTAAGATTACCATTTTATAGTGAACCTGGGTGGGCCTCATTAAATCTCAAATTCTGTAAATTCTGTATGGGAAACCCCCAGTCTCATGACTTCAGAAAATTTGAAGAAATAGAGCTTAGTAATGAGGAAAACAAGTTCTGTGCTTTCACATTGCTACCATACTTCCTTGTGCTTTTAGCCCAAATGATTAGCTGATTCTGTGTACTAGTTTCATCTAGCAGTTGCTCGAAATGGTTACAACAAGCAAATGATGCTGCCATTGCATGGCTCCTTATATGCAATAATTCTTGCAAGAATATATATAAATCCATAAGCATAAAACACAACTGGGGTGAGGGATCTCCATTATGAACACACTAAGTCAAGTCTTGGAAAGAGACTGTCATCCATGGGCAAAATGTTCTAAACCTTTATCACCCAATAAACCCACTCTCTAGGATTAAGCCCCATATTTCTTTCTCCTCCCAAGTTTGAATTGAATAGTTGTGATAAAGACTGTTGATGGATGATATCCACCCGCCAAGGATTAAGTTTACACCTTCTGCACCGTTAAAGGAAACAGCCCGGCAAACCACTGGGATGGCATTTGAACATGAAGATAGGAAGAAGTGAGCTGTCNAAGAAAGAGAGTTGACCCTGTGATCCCTCAGCTTTTATACTGAGCATGATGCGGATGGGATGGAATACCCCTGCTGGTCAGTTTTGGGTCACTTGTCCTGTCTGCTCCTCCCTGCAGATGTGACCCCTCTACACTTTTCCACTTCTAACCCTCCAACAGGGCAAATAACAAAATTACCTGACCTTTGTTGTTCTAGCAATAAGGATAAGCAAGGGCCTGTCTGCATGCTGTTCCTGAGTATAATCAGGTCTTATCACTATGAGACAAAACAGCTCTCTGAACAATTTGCTGTTAATTTCACAGTTTAGTTGGTTAGAAGAGACCCAGCTAAGAAAGTAAAACTGTAAAACAGAAAATTGGTTCATTTTAACTCAAACCAGGACAAACAACTTCCTGTGAAGCATTGAAATATTTTCTATAGGTTAGCCAATGCCAGTGCCTCTTCCTGCTCCCTCATAAAGGCTGAATGGCTTCCTTAAGTCCGTCTTGACCTCAGTTGCAAGCTACAGACTCAAGGACATAGGCATTGCCATGGCTTGTACTATCAGCCAGTCAGTTTGTGTAGTCACAGCTAACTCATTTTACCTGGAAATTTATATGAGAGAAAGCAGAATTGTGTTGTAAGACATAGCTTCGACAATGCAGTGCAAAACATTAACACTACTGGTATGGGAAGCACAATTTCCTCTCTGCTATCCCCCAAAGCCTAAGGTGGAGTTCAGTGTTGCTGAGGGGTCAGACAGGACTGGCAAAATTGGTAGCTGTTCATCCGCTGATCATAAAGCTGAATTTGAGTCCCTAGACAAAAACTGATTCATGTGAAAATTTCTGATAGGCAATTGAATTGGTTTCAGAGGTGAAGTTTTGTTAATTTTTTTTTCTTTTTTTCATATTTGCCTGCTATGAGACTTGCACTATGATCTGCAGTGACAGAAATCCGAACACAACCATGGCTGAAGATCCTTATTCCTTGTGTTGAAACTACTTTGGAAAGTCAGGCAGCATGGACCTTTCACTAAATTAATACAAGTCAAATACTGTCCATCAAAAGACAATTCAGTGCTAATGTTAATCATCTTGTACTCTGCAAGGTTATTCAATTCTACATACTCACAAATATACCTGAGAATAAAAATAATAACTTCTGCTCTCCAGCACTGTATATTGAGTGCAGCTTGCAATGTTCTAGAGAATTCTGGATGGAATTAAATATACAAATTGCAGCCAACTAGACCTTCTGAGTTTAGAGAATACTCAGTACAGAGATGGAGGGAAAAAAAAATCAGTTGAGAAGCTTAGTCTTACTATTTACAAAATTCTGTGATGGGGGGTCATTTACAGGGAGGGCATGTAAGTATCTTTGAATTACTTTCTTGTTTTGACTTGATTTTGAAAAAAGTATTTTAATGTATTTTTTTTAGACTATACAGTTTTGAATGTGTTGGATATTAAAATCTAGTGACAGGAAAAAATACCAAACCCCCAAACACCTCTTACTTAAAAAAAGATTTGAGCAATTTATCGTTTTTTGTAGGGTTTAAATCTCCTGGAATTTGATTACACAGCACATTCCAGCTCTCTGCCCCAGCAGGCGCCTCTATCAGGACTTGCTGATTACTGCTTACGCATTGTTTCAGTGTGAGCCCTTGAAGGATTTCATTTAATACAGATTAGTACCTTTATTAAACTGTGGTTAATTGAAGTCTCTGAGCTCTGCTAAATATTGTTCAGTGAAGTGGATTAGTTGTTTTAATTTGTTGCTCTCCCACATAAAAAATAACACTGAATGAAATAATTACCTTTTTCACCCAGCGACAGAGTGTGATGTTACTATAGGGCTTTTCCCTTATGTATTTCAAACTGGAGGTTTTCTAACTTACATAGATAACTATGGTTCAGCAAATTTAGAAACTAAGTTAATCCCAACAACACTCCCTTGGACTGGTTTGATTTTTGAAAAGAATAAATTAAGGCCACCATCAAAAATGTATTAACAAATGTACAACTAAAATCTGACACTGTTTTCTCCGATCAGAAAAGAAAAAACAGAATAGGAAAAACTATTTGCTGGAACATTTTTAACTCTTATTTTTAATTGTTTTCCTAAGAGTTTCTGTAAATAGATTTTTATATTACAACTTTATTCTCTGTTGAAAGGCAATATTAAGAAAGTTTTTAAAATCTTAAGAAGCAACCCTGTACTCACTACAGTCAGTGACTCAATAGAGTATCAGTGAGAATCTGAAGACTGATCTATTAAAAGATTAGATTCTAAATGAAGATGTCTGCCCCATTATTTATTACTGTTGACTTCTTAGGAAATGACAATTTAAGATTCAACTCAAAATAGTGGGTTATGTGAATTTTAACATGCTGTCTGTTTTAGTCTGTGACTGATTTACACTGGAAATCCTTTGAAAGAAAAACCTCATTCTTAATAAAGGTTGGAAGAGAGAATTAAAGGCAAGAAAACAACTCACCAAAAGCAACTGTACCTAAAACATCTGGAAAAAATACCTCTGCCTCTATGAGCGTGATGTTATAACAAAATGGTTCCAGCAGAATTCCTGCTAAACTAAAAGGGACAGTGAAGAAAGGCTCAGCTCAGAGTCATACAGGGATACTTCTGCTTGCTCTTTTAACACAGAGCTCTCAGTACCTTTGCAAACTGGGTGGAATAAGGTTGATGTGGCAGCTGCATGGAACAGATATAGTCTATACGAGCATAGTGGCTACAGCCTAGTGAGATTCTGGTCAGGATGACAGCTGTTCAAGTGCACTTAATGTATTATTATTCCTGTTGTTAAATTCTGCTATATTTTCCATATCAAAACCAATTCAAAATTAAGTAACCTTGTCATGGCAAGGTAGATTTACCAGCATAGAGATTCATTATTTACTCCAAGAAGTTAAGTCTATATTCCATAAATGAGACATTATGCACCAATTATTATTATTAACAACAACAATAATAATAAATTGTTCTAGGAATTAAAGACATTTTGTACTATTTTTAGCCAGACAGAAATGCAGGAAGTAAATATTATAGTAGATATGACTTAAGTGAATTTCAGAGAGAAACCTGGGGGTACCCAAATTTTAATTTCACCTTTTGAAATAACATTAAGTGGGGATTGGAGTTGGCCAAATTTTACTTCTAGTTTCTGAAAGCTAAAGCCTCTGAAATCAGTTGTATAGCATCAGTGAAATGCAGAGATGAATTTGGCTCTGAAGATACCTGATTTGATCTCAATACTGGAAATGCTAGTACATATCAGGCTTCAGTTACTGAATTAAGTGGTCTCTAGCGATGCTTCCTTGAGTCTCTCCAGGCAACAATCACATGCAACGGAGTTAACAGCATTAATATGTCTGCTGCTTCATCTCCAGGAGAGGATATGCAACAGGACATATTACAACCAAAAATGAGCGTAGTGGTTCATCTTATCCAACCTACTAAAAATCACAGATTCACAGTATGAATGAGGCTCAAATCAGTCGCATCTGCTTTAAAGGTCTGCAGACAGGTCAAGTCAGAGTGGCTGCTGCTGTGAAGGGAAGTCTGATTTCTTAGCAACCCAAAGGACTCCACCATAACACATCTGGGAATGCTCCTCTCTTCCTTTTCTCTTTTATGCTTCCTCAGTAATTTCACACCTTTTCAAAAGTGAGGGGAAAATATATATAGAAACAATTCAGTCTCTGGGGACTTAAAGTGCTTTTGGCCCTTCTTAATTATGCATGGAGTAAACAGAAGGACTCATTCAGAGTATGGGAAGGTTACAGCTCGAAAGGCACAGACTTATGTGTTAGAATTGGCACCTCAGATCAGTAGCCCCAAACTGACAGTGACAGTGAAGAAAAGAGATCTGAGGGAAGACGATAACTACATCAGCTTTTCTCTGCTCCTGTGGCTCTTGGCAACATCGGGAGCTGGTTGTGGGGACAATGCTGATTAAGGTCACCTACTCAATCTTCTTCAGCAGCCTTGCTCCTGAGCCATTACTTGGGCACAGCTGGGAG
>VXBW01000805.1:188835-233880 GCA_013400375.1 Thinocorus orbignyianus
AAAAAAAAAAAAAGAGGGAGAGAGAATAAAAGGTTGTATGCACTTGTTGCAGTCAGAAATGATCTCTTTATATTTGTATCAAGGGAGAAAACTGAAGGTCATTTTAAAATCTTCATTGCTTATTTAACGATGGGGTAAATGTCTTTTTCCCCTGGGACTCTAGACATGCCAAAGCTGGCCCTATGTTCAGTAATTGCTGGGATCTTGCTTCCAGGGTGTGTGGTAAACACATTAACACATTTTCAACACATTGCCATAAAGATCCAAACGGGATAGTGAAGAACCCTGCAAGAGGGCAGCTTGAACACTACGTATCTGTAACCATTTCCGTATCAGAAATAAACTTTTTTGATTTAGGATGGTGAAAAATAAACATGAATCCTCTACTGCACCTAGTTCAATATTTTAAGCAACAAAATATTTGGGATGCTATAGCTCTGAAGTTTTAGTTCAGCTTATTATATATATATGTTTCTGTTACAAACAATACATTCCAAATTGAGGAGTTTTCTGGAAATCACATCAATATTCTTAAAATTCCTTTTCTGCCCTTAACATTTTGAAAACAGCATATGAAAAGCAACCAAAACCAACAAAATAAAAAATAAAAGTCATCTACAGCCTGCGGTGGTCCTTTAGAAAGCCACAGATTTCACACAGAATATGTATGGCGAATCAGTACGTTGTTATAGAGATTCTGCATTTCCGCACACTGCTAGGGTTAAGGGAGAAGAAGGAAGAGGTTTATTCTGTTTGTGCAGGTTGGTTTCTGTCTTGTTTCTCACATTTCTGTTCCATGAAATGTGTAGGTACGTGGCAGACCCTTGCATCTTGTGCCCTGTTGTGCCATGCCCAGCAGGGACCATGCCCAGGGCTTGGAGCTCTCACTTGCCCCAGGACACCTGGTGAGAGGGAAGCAGTGTTGTCACCTGGCAGGGACCTGCTTGTCACAGGAGCCAAGCTGAGGGAGGGTACCTCATGTAGCGGAAAAAAAAGATACCTGATGTCTTCGTAAAAATGGAGTAATATAACCTGACTTTGTACAGCCCTCCTTTCTCTAATAAAATTGGTGAAATCATTTGTTTTGCCAATACCTAATATTTCTGCTTAACTACCCGCATTTATGTAATTCATTCAGTTGTCTTATACTATACATGATGATTAATTTAATAGCACATAAGACTTCAGTAGATATGAAGTTCTTCTCTGCTTCCCCCTATTTCTCTCCACCAGTCTCCTCCATCCTGCAAAAATGTACCAAATAAACCACAGGCCATATAATTTTATTTTACTACAAATTAACTGTACTGCAATTAGTACAAATTAATGTATCGCAAATCATCTTCTGAAAACACTGACACTAGTGCAATTACAGTGACATGATCTGCTACTCTAAGGTTTCATATGGAGCATAACAAAGGCATCTCTTACAGGAAAAGTCTGTTTTAACAATGCTTTTACAGAGCTATGTATAGAACAATTTCAGTAATGCATTGCAATTAACAATCTCCATTGTATCACCAGTACCTTATGGCCTCACTTCAGGTTGTATAACTCAGTCCTGCTACTTATCTTATTTCAGCAATCTTGCACACTGAAAAGACTTCTGTGGCTCTTTTCAGAACACTTTGCTGATAGTTGACATTTGCATCACAAAACTCATTTTAGGTAGGAACACCAGCCTTCTGAGAAAGAGAAGCAAGTTATAATTTAAGCTGAGAAGTAATATTAGCAATCTTGTTTAAAATTCACTGGTAGCAGTATGCTTTTGCCAATATATATGGCTCCAGCTTCAGGCTTGTGAAATGGATTGTCATGAGTACAAAAACTCGTGTTTGCTGCTTTTCTAGCTTCAGCTGAGATCTAAGTTACAGTTTACCACTGACAAAATGACTAATACTATTGCTTAGCATGTGAGCAGGAACCTCTATCCTGACCTGTGTCAAAAACAAGTACTAGGTAAATTAGGGAAATAGTAACGATTATGTTGTAAACACTTCCGTCTTTCACACTTGCTTTCTTCTTCCCATATCACAATTATTTAAAATAAACTCTGCCATAAATGAAGCAAGTTATTGTGAGACATTGAAATTGTATTAGAGTTGAAGGAAAATTAAGAAGAAATTGAAAGTGAAAAAACCAGCCAGCAACTAAGAAACTCTACTGAAAATGTTAGATTTTCTTTTTTAAAAACTGCGAAATACAATAACTTATGGAATGTGTTTCTAGAAAGCTCAATTGGATTATGAAAGATAGGTATTGATCAAACAGGTGTATAACCAGCCTGGATGCACTGAACAGGACAGCCTTGCAAAGATAGTTTTGCTACTGTGCATGTAGATACAGGGTGTCAGCAACTTTTTTTTTTTTTTTTTTTTTTTCCCTAGCCAATATTATGATAGTTAAAAAGGAACATGCAGAATTTCTCAACACGGGTCTGTTTTAAGTGCTTAAGTTTCTTTGTGAATCAAGGAACTCTTTTTGCTAAATGAATGTCTTCAAAACTAGGGCTCATAAAAGGAAATTATCTTAACCAGCAAAATGTAAATTTCACTCCAGAAGGCTAATCTCTAACACCTAAGTAACAATCACTAAGCCAAAGTGAAATCAAGACCACTAGAAGTCACTGCTTTTATTTTTACCACTTGTCCCTTTTCATCAGCTGAAATTTTCCCTTTAACTTGGTTACAGCAAGTATTATGTGAAAATTGCTTCTTTTNATTATGATAGTTAAAAAGGAACATGCAGAATTTCTCAACACGGGTCTGTTTTAAGTGCTTAAGTTTCTTTGTGAATCAAGGAACTCTTTTTGCTAAATGAATGTCTTCAAAACTAGGGCTCATAAAAGGAAATTNTTTATCACTTACTCTCAACATCTTCACAGGTTTTTTCCTTGCAAACCACAGATATTAGAAGGCTTCACATAACATTATAGGGCTTTCTGCAAAGCCACTGTAAGAGAAGTGATATCAACAATTGTGCAATCATGGGTTGCAAAATGTGAATGCTTCAATCAGTCTACTGGACCAGAAAGATGAGCCCATTTTCAGTAATGTCATTTCTAATACATTATGGCAGTAAAGAACAACTGAGCAGCTTATTTCCTACAGATATTTTCAAAGCCTCAGAGACTGCATTTGAATCATTCTTTAATTATCTCTGGCACAGACTTCAAAAAGCTCCGTGTGGCCAAAAGTGAGAATATTAACTGAGTTTTGCTCTAGTCTAATAGCAGTAATTATGATGGTCATAAAATATGATTCAACTTTATGTGATATGTAATGTTGATGTAAACACTGAGTAGTACTGGAGATTAGCTGGAGGGTCACTGCTTTTGTTATCCTAGAGATTCTGGTCTAGTAAATGCTGAATGATCCTGGTTCCCATTGGAATAAATGGGTGTCGCAGCCACAACATGCCCTGTGGAATTGGAATTTTAGCTCTAACTTCTCCCAGTGTGGCACAGCTAAGCCATCACACAACCAGTGGGTGGGAGTCTCCCACTTGAGACAAGTTTTGATCTCCAGTGAAAGAACAGGGGACATGTTGAGGGGCTGCCATTCAACATGCTGGATGTAAAAATTACTTTCTCCCCTCCTCTTTGGCAGAATATCTGGCCTTGCAGTCTTTCCTCTAAGAGCAAAAAATTACTTCATTGGGTCAAAGACAATTCTCAAAGCCTGCTTCTTAGGCCTTGATTCAGCAGAGTGCTTTTATACACGCTCAAATTAAATAGCCTTGTCTTCTTAACTCTAAGAATCTGATCTAAGATTCTTCTAAATTTTAAATCAACTATATAATAAACTCTGTCTAAATACTTTTCCAAATAGAAATGTTTTCCTGGATTAAGTCCTCAGTCTGCCAGAATCAGATACAGTCTTGGGCTTATAAATTCTTTCAGCTTTTGAAGTACACTAGTTTTAACAGGAGACAAATAAATCATCTGAAAGGAGAGAAACAAGTACTTTTCCTAGGCAGCAGAATAATTTAATGCCATAGGAAAACTATTATTTATGCTGAACAACTGAACTGTAATAAAAAGTAAAAAGGGAAACAAATAAGCATCTTTACTTAGAGTGACCTTTAACTTTTCCAGAACTGATCTGGCAGAGCATTGCTACAAAATCTAACGCCAACTTGTCTAGCAACAAGCTTGAAAAATACCAGGGCTTTCTGCAGTTTAGAGAAACCAGAGTGGGATACTGCTTGATATACTCCATGATAAAGTAACCTTCTCAAGTTAGCCTTCTCTTTAATGCATTTGTCATTAACACTTTTCCCTCACCCTATTTTTCATTCATTCTTTTCCCTATAATAATAGATTGTGCTTCATCATTACCTGGAAAACTTTCAGCTTCTCTCTTTTTTCCCCTTTACTTGCTTTTATTAGGTTCCACTACCTACCTCCTCTTTTCACTCTTCCCACACTGCACCTGTTCTGCTCTTTTCTAACGTACTTTGTAGACCTTTAAGCTCATAACAGAGGCAGCCTACTGCTGGCTGAGCACTGCCTCAAGGCAGTGGCCCCTAGTCATGCTTTGTATCAGCTGCTGGTGGTTTAGGAGGCTTCACTGAATACCTAATAGGCCAGAGAAGAAAGCTTCAGCTAATGACTGACAGGGAGAATGGTGGTACACCATGAACAATGAGTAAACTATGACTTGAGCAGCAAGTCAACTCTACATCATCCCTAACGCACTGGATTTTATTTGTCTCCAGGCTTACTTTCAGGATTTCAGACTTCCATATTATACTCCTTTCTCTTCCATATTGAAATCATTCAGCCAGAGGTATTTAAATATGCTGTGATTCCATCATACATGACGGGCGATAAAGAATGAACATCATTAGCCAGAGAAGCTGCCTCAACTATCAATAACTTCCAACATATGCCAGGGAAAACAAGCATACACACAAGCATAGCTACGCAGTCCTGGGTTGGAAGTCCATAGTAACGTCAGATCAACACTGGTGATACATAATGACAGGGCAGCCAAACCAACTAAACCAGCAATGTTCATGAACAACAGCAATGGAGTTTTACTCTGGAAAGCGGGGTACCTGCCTACGAAGACATCTCCCTCCTTGTGTGTGTTTTTACGGAGGAGAACATACCTTCCCTGAAGCAGACTGGTTATGGTGTGATGTTAATCAATACTAGTTTTCAACAACAGATATTTCCTAAGATGATAAATACAGACCTTGGTAGCTGAAAGGGCAGACTCTTTCCAGTGACTGTGTGACTGTGCAGTTAAACATGAACCAGAGTTTTGAGATTAAGCATCAAACAATATCAACTATTTGAAGTATATGAAGGAAGTGCAGTGTTTCTCCTATAACATGTAAAAGAAGATTAATAAATACTCTGCACTGTCAGGGTTTCTTTAACCAACAGTCTTCCAATTGCCTTTCTTGACCTCCTTCCTTGACCTTTTACCTTTGCATGCATGAAAATAAATAGCAAACCAAGGGTCTGTTTTTCCCAGCAAAGGTAAAGGACTGAATGCAGCTTGTGCTCTGGTTGTTTCTCCTTTACATTCTGTTGAGGGAATTGTGTGTCAAATAAATTTAAAATCTATGGCTGGTGTATCTTTGTGCATAAGAGCCTGTGCTCAGTGTTTCAGTCAGAAGCCAAGATTCATGAACAATCTTTAAAGATTCTCATATGGTCAATCTAGTTCTCCTGAATGAAAGAACAGTCTCTTTAGGTGAGGGCATTTCTAAACTGGATAAATAATTTTCTGAACAGTGTGTCTGTGCTCTTTATGATTAAAATTTCAGTTATTTTGAAAATTGTTCTCTCTATTATCTTTAATCAGAGAAAGGACATCTTTAAAACTACTCTCAAAGAAAATTTATGTGTAGTACTATTCACCTCATTTTTTCCACTGTTTTACATAACATTTTTCCTTCTTTTTCTATTTTTCTGTTCTATAAAATTTAAAATAAATCAGACATAATTTGCTGTCTGTTCCATTACAGTGTATAACCAAAAAGTTCAGAATTGCATATTAGATATTTGCACTGGATATTTACATTCATCCTTTGCTATTGCCCATATTTTTTCTGCATTTTAATAAAGCTGGATGCTCGCATTATTTTCCCTGAGATATTGTTTCAGGCTGCCTGTTTATTTGGGAAGGGCAAGAGCTCAAAACTATTTTGGTAGACAGATTTATTTGATGCAACCGTGTAATTCTCCTTATCCATCCCAGTTCGTCTTTAGTTGCTGCCAGGCTTACAGTCTGACAAACTGTAGATTTGCTCTGCTTTTGCTGGCAAGGTAACCCTTTCCATCCATCTGTTCCACTGTGCAGATAAAAACTGAACAATGTATTTCCATGGGAAAAGTACTGCTATGCAGTTGTTTTACTGGCCTTTACCAGGGACAGTTTCAGGTAGACTTGGAGGGGTTCACTTAGATTAATCCTCTTCAGGAAAAAAACCCTTTTGCTTTGTTGAACATAACTGCAATCTTTAACAGTGAAAAATAATAGGATCTAATCTCAGTACTCAAATAAGGTTTACAGTGACCTAGCATTATGCAACTGAACTAAATTCAGCCTTCAAAGCATACATATCACCCACTCAAACAAAGCACCCACAGGTGTACCCTTAGGAGTGAGTCATGCATTTGAAGATGGAAGCTGACCACTTGGTGTTTAACTCAATCAACTGATTAGAGTGTAAAATAAACAACCTTCAAACAAATCTGGGATTTTAAGCCTCATTATAGTTAGGTTCACTGAAAACCATGAAGGCAAGCAAAAGGGAGGTGTTGAGTAAAAATTAAATGAGTTTTATATGAAGAAATATCAATACCAATTACCTTCACTCTGCTGTCCTACTTCGTGGATTGCAATATACTCTCCTACTAAGTGAACACAGTATACATATGCACTTCTGGTAATACACAATTAGTGTTTCGTTAGAACAACTACTGGTGCTTTTTGATGCACAGAGTACACAGGCAGTCCACTTCTAACCATCTTTTCTCCAGCCTTGCTATGATGGTGCAGATGCCTGCCTAACACAACTGGGGAGGCAGATGCTCATTCAGGCACAGGGCAGTGCTGTGTGCACGACCGTTTCTATTATTATGCAGGGGAGGAGTACTGTATTAAAGAAGATGATAAATTACAAAACAATCTTCAAATTCAAAAGGCTACTGTCACTTGTTTGTTAAGCAGAATTTCTATGGACAAATAAAGCTTGATCTCTTAAGGGTTATGCACAAAGATGGCAATTGGGTTTGGACACAGTGAATACACTACGTTATGAAATACACAAACTGCATAAAAAACAGAAAGACCTGTGAAGACATCTAATTTTTGAGAGTACTTTGTAGAACTCAGTACTTCAAGAAAAAAAGACTGTAATAAAATCAGGTATCTTTAAAATGGTTTGAGGACATTTAGTAAATACAAATTGGAACATCACCATCTGTACTATGTTTCATTGAACTATTAGCATACTCTGATTATTAGACTACATCCATGACTCAAAATTTAGAATATCCTTCCCATTTACATTCTCTTTATAGTCTTCATACAATTAGGCTTCTATCCTGCTGTGCATGAGGCAAGTTAGTTCCTTTTGGCAAAAATAGATCATGAAAACAACCCCCAGGGAGCTCTGCTCCCGCTGCTGCTGTTGTATGCAAGAAGTTAAATGGTCTCCCTGCTCTTCTCTTTTCTCCTCTTCTCTCCTCTCCTGTCAGCTCAGCACCAGTTCCCTTCCTACTTGGACCAGTACCTCAAGGCAACTTGTGTCTATGGCTGTTTACCTGCTTCCCCCAGGCAGGTCCCACCTCTGTCTCATCTCCAGACTTGGTCAATAATGATCTGCCAGAACTGCATCTAGAAGTTTCACCAGGAGTTTCACCTGCAGTCCTGAGTCTCCTCACTAGGAAAGGTGCTGTCTCATTTCTTAAACTGACTGCAAGGATGTCTTTTCATTATCAGTATATGCTTTGTAGTGGCTTCCTAATCTAAGGAATACAAAAGATTCTGCATGCTCCTTTAACTGCAAAATTAATATCTTAGCTACTAGGAGCTAACTAAGTGACTTTTGTTCATCCTTAGCTGAGGTGAAATCAGCATTTCCATCAGTCTGGACTACGGAAAGAGATAGAGGTCTGAGTCTCCCAGAAGTTCAGCAACTCGGTGCCACACGCTCTGTAATTCAAGCTAAAAAAAAAAAATCAAGCTAACTCATTGTTAGCTCGAAACATAGGATTTTATGGCCACAAAACCAAAGACAAATACCGAATGGAGTTGTTTCCATCATTTCAGTAAGTCCCACCTCACATGTCTCTGTGATTAACAATGGTTCAGATTTCTTTTTATCCTGAGCTAAATGGATAATACAGGAAGCACTACAAGTATAAATGTCGCTTCTTACAAATAAAAAGTGTCAATTACTGTAAGTTCTTTCTCCACTCCCAACTAATTCCTAGAAAGTATTAAAATATATCTGGAAGACATAATGGACATTAAATGATGATAATGGTCTGGTCCACTATCTTCAAACAAAAACTTTGCCTCTGGATTTCTTTTGGCAAAGAGAAAGAGGACCCAGAGCTGATGATACTGAAACAAGACTCAAGATTTCCTTGTAGGATATACTGAAAAAATCCACCACTGTTAACAACAAAGAATCCAGTAACTTTCTGTAAGAATTCTCTTACCTTTTCAGTGACAATTTCACCACCTGCTTGCAGACCTTTTTATTCATAGTAAGGTTACTTTCGAACAGTAATGTATCATTGACACTTTTGCAAATCATTTCTGACTTGATAGTTGACAAAGATTGTCAGGTCTGCGAGCGCTTTCCCCCTTACAAATAATACCTCTTACTTCATCAGCAGCAAAGTGCCCTCCTGTCATATCATAACTTTAAGAGAGTGGAAACTAAATGGCTTCTATCAGCCAAAAGTGTATAAAAGGAGGCACTGGAAACCAAGACAGGATTTCCCCCACCTAGTTCAGCACAGAGAGTGGAACCTCTGTCAAGCTAATAATTTTCCAAACACACACACACACCCCACNGGAGAATACCATCAAATTTAAGATGTAGTTGTTTTAATGAAATTTTCACTACTTGAAGTCAGGTTGTGCAGCACAAACACATTCCCCATCAACTTCTGGTTATCTGCTTTACTTGTTTGCTCTCTAAATCCTTTCTCATGGAAAAAATCAGGAAATTTTTCATCTGAAATATCTTTTTTCCCTATCATTAGTTGCTAATGAAAAACTGGCTTTTTATATTGAGCAAATCCATAATATACTTCTTTTGTAACTGAAAATATGCCACCTCATTAATTAGCAGCATTCTGAAGACCACAGCCACAGCACTGAAAAAAACCTAAGTTCCCATCCTTCTCATTGCATATAAGATAGTACTGCCTTTGTTGATTAATCAGCATAATACATTTTTTTTCTTAAAAACTAAAGCACTGGAAGTTTAATATGAGAGTTCCTTGTGTGCTTGACTTACTCCTTCTCTCCTTCCCTGTCAATGTGTTCAGTGAGCTGAGAATGCTTCACCTTTCTTTCTTTGCACTCTCCATTTGAAAATTCCATTTATATATACATCAGTAGACGATAGCAAAACATTTAGCAAAGCATCTTAAATAATATTTTAAGAAAGCATCTGGTAAACCTTAGTGGCTTGAAACAATTCAACGTCTTCTTTACTTAGTCTTGACAATGATAGACAAAGATAGAACATATAATGATAGAACCAAATAGACACAACAGTTTGGAAATAGCATTTGGAATTTGGGGTTAAAGTTTCTTAATAATACCTTGTATCATTTAAAATAATTTTACTTTGTTTATTAAATTGACACACAAAATGAGAGATTCTGGAAGAAAAAAAAATTTCAGAACTGTTTCATTTACCTGTAACTGTGAACCTCATACTACATATTTTCTTAGATGTTTAAAAAAAACCTGCAAAATTTTTCTTTTAAAATGATACTTCCAAATACATGACACTCTAGTCATCACTATCATAGTAATATAGTAATGAAAGTGGAAAATGCTTTATGACAGTGGTTCAGTGACACTTGATCCTGCAGATACCATTTCCTACTTGGAAGTAACGAATAATTCAAGAATCAACAAAGTGGAAGAGTAGAAAAAAAGGAGAAGAAACTTTTAAAGCACTTTCTGGAATGTACTAAAATTAAAGCAGCCTTGTCAAGGAAGGAATACAGGAAGTGATACCTTCTGAAAAGCACGTTTGTGCCACTGGCCACTCATATTAGTGCTTGGAATCAGTTTTGCTGACTGATTTCTTATGCTACACTAAGCAAACCAGCTTGTCTCCCTGCTTCTATTTGTTTCTCTATAAACTGGGATACTACTACTTGAAAGCCCTATAGACAGGAAGCATAGTGTCTAAAGTGTACGAATTTAGTTATGCAATATTAATTGAATTATCAATAATTTATATTGCACTAACTCGTAGAATCACTGTCTGTAATCAGAATCTAGTTGTTGCAGGTAATGGAAACAGAGCAACTCAGAGCTCAGTCTAGTCTAGACAGTGAGCAACTGGAAATAAAAGCAAAAGTGGAGAGTGGGAACAAAATGTTGTAATGGCAGCACCAAAATAGATATTAGAACTCGGTTTCCATATATTTCCACTGATGCTGTATTGTAAAAATGTTGTCTTGTAATCTGGTTTCTTTGCTAACAGCCATATCCTGTTTTGAGCCACAAATCTCTCTTCCAGTCTCTCTTGGATATATCTCATCTCTCCCAATCTCTTTTGATTGCACCTTACTTTCCTCTTGCCAGTCCCTATAAATCTGACAGTTGTTTGTTGTTACAGACATTCACACCCTTAACAAACACTCAGTCACATCTATCCATACAGTGTATTTCTGACTGGCCCTTATTTATTCCATTGTTTGGCCTTGGATTCCTATTAGCTGAGCCCTCTTATGCCATAAAAAGTCTTATATTAGACCTGGGGTTACAGACAGTTTTCAGGGACTTCTAGTATGATCCCTGTACATCTTTAATGTTTATGCTCTGGGCATGAATGATTACTAATACATTCTTTTGTTTGCTATTTTAACAGAAGTCCACATAGCAAAAGCTCAATCTATAATGGGAATGCCACTATCCCACTAGTATCAGGAAATATTTCACACACGTCAGACACTTCAAAGCCCCACATCATGGGAGAAACATCACGCAGCATGCCCACATGAAATACCAGAAATATGCACTGATAAGTACAGCTTTTCTACAATTCAATATTGTTAAAATTTTTTCTTCAGTACAATGTATCTTGGTCAGATAGAAATCTACCCACATGCTGTTCTAGGAGTGGATGTGTTATGAAAAAGAGGCAGTATCCTACTCTATTAAGAGGATATTAAAGCTCATAAAAAACAAGACACATAATTAGTTGTACTGGAATGAAGAGATTAAAGTATGCAATCTTTGAAATTGCTCAAGTGAAAGTGGCTAAACAAACTTAGGATATGTTTTGCCTACCCATGTTCTAAGTTTGTTGATTGTATGATGTTGAAAATAGGATGAAATTCAGATCACAACTACGTCTCATATACCTTGTTTACATCAGCCCAGGGTGGTTTCTTTGACCAAGAAAAGCTTGCTATGGCAAGCATTAAATACATCTTATATGCCATGGTAGCAACAAGTAGGGCTTAGCATTGATCCAAGAAATAGGTGCTGTACATGACTCCCTGATTCTTTAAGTATCTAGTTCTTTTCTGTGCTTCTAGCTAAAAGCAACTTGTTTTCTCCCCTGTTAGCTAGTATCTCCTGAGAAGAACTCAGCAGCTCTAAAAAATTTATGCTGCAGCAGATTGCCACTGAAGTGTAGACCCTGCAAGAGTTAAGATACTTCAATTAAGTGTTTCCTTCGTTCTTCTTATCAGAACAAGTGCAGAGTATATTGGACTTTTTTCCTTAATGGTCAGAAAATCATCTCTGTTTGAGTACCATTACCATGTAATACTGAATCAAGACCTCCAGTTTAGTCATAATATGTCTACAAACATCGTACGCATAGCACAGTATCATGAAGTACTACACACTCCGGAACATTTATCTTTGGCTAACGTGTGCTTTTTATTGCCTTCAGACATGTCCTTTTCCTATTTGGTATACAGGGCATAAAGGTTCTTTGTCTAAGCGATCTGAATTGTGCCTCACTTGTGTACTGCAAAGTAAAATTCATTGGTCCTCATCTGACGAAGCACTTTTTAGGTAGCTTCAATCTGTGCACAAACTTCAAAATGCAACAATAAATAGGCAAAATGGAGGGAGGCATTAAAAATTTTCATCAGAAAAAGTGAGAAGAAAATGCTTATTTTCCATAGTTATCATCTTACATACTATCTTTACTAATTTTAGGGAGATAAGACCTCTATGGATAATACTACAAAAGATGTAAAAAAAAATTCAGAACCTTCAAAAAAACCCCAGTAGCTTCAGAGTCCAAATATAATAGGTAGATCTTTCTGAAGGTTGAACTAAAATCTTTGAAGGAATCTTTTCCATGGAAAAAATTTTGCCAATTACACATCTGAAAAACCTCATAGAGCCCACTGCTTTGAAGAAGAAACTTGAAGTTACCAAGGAAGGAGGATAGGGGTGGTTTAAAATCCAGCTTGGTAAATACTGTGGCCAATAGTGTTTAACAACTTCATTAATGGTTGGGATGATGCAATCAAGTTCACCTGCTGCAAATTTGTAGACAAAACTGATACACCACTGAGTTGTATTGCCACCCACACAGAGGGACAACAACAGGCTTGAGAAAGGAACTGACAGGAACCTCACGCAGTTCAGCAGAGGGAAGTAGCAAGTTCTGCACCTGAGTAAGAATAACTCCAGGCATCAGCAGAGGTTGCTGCTCAAGCAGCTGGAAAGTAGCTTTGTGGGAAACGTCCTGGGGCTCCTAGAACGTCCCAGGGCATCCTAGAACATCAAGTTCAACATGAACCAGCAATGTGTCAATACAGCAAGACAAGTTCATGGTATACTGGACTGCCTTAGTAGTATTGCCAGCAGGTTGAGGGAGGTGATCCTTCCTGTCCACACAGCACTGGTGTCCAGTTCTGGGCTCCCCAGTACAAGAGAGGCATGAGCATAACAGAGAGGGTCCATCAAAGGGGGACTAAGATGATGAAGGGACAGGAGCAACTCTCCTATGAGGAAGGGATGAGAGAGCTGGGACTGTTCAGTCTGGAGAAGGCACGGACCTAAGCAACCTGCTGTAGCTCACACTACAGTCCAAGCCTGCTAATAGAGTAGGAGGCCTGGACTAGGTGATCTCCAGAGTTGCCTTCCTTTCAACCTTTCCTATTCTTAATTTCCATAAAAGCAACCATTTTTCTGCAATTTAAGTTTATTGGTGCTTACTCTGAGAAGTGTCTACATTTCATCAGCCTGGCTCAGTTGCACAGGTTGTGTGGAACATTCAGGCTTTGGATTCACTGTCACATCTGTATAGGTATAACTTGTGATGGGATAATGTTGTGATATAATCTGCAGGTTCATAATAATTCTTCTATGTTATTGCATGGAATGTTTTCTCTAGAAAACCGAGCTTGTCATCTGTTGATGTGACGAAAACTGTGTGGCACAGTAAGAACAGTTATAATTTAAAGAAGAATTCAGGCCACGTACCTCTTTCAAAGTTTGCTTTCTTTTCCTTTTTCTTTCTTTTCTTTGAGTTCACAATTATTGTTGGGGATGTACTGAGTATGCACAACACATTCCTCTCTATCCTCTTCCAGAGGTCACTGATTGTATGTCATCAACAATCTGGATAAAGCAAGAAATCATCCTGACATGATGGAGAAAGCTCTGTAAGATCAGAGGTTTTGGAATAAAGAGCAGCCCATAAGGGTGTAGTACACATTGCAGCCTAAGACATTCACCCACAGTGGAAAAATTGTTCACTGGTGGGTTGTTGTGGAAGGAGCAATACAGGGCCAATGCTTTGACGGAGATACTGGCAGTGGTTGTCAAGAACATAAGGTTACTCCACCATGAATCAGTTTAGGAGTAGGTTGTTACCAGCCAAATGTCTTACAGCAGGTAGAAGTACAAAACAAGATTCAAGTTTACCAACTCAGGTATTAATAGTCACATAATCACCTAAAGTAAAGCTTGAGGGGCAAAACTGAGCCTGACCAAACACTCCAGCACTAAGCTATGCTAACCTTTCTGTTGGTTTAAATTCAGCACTCATGTTAGTTAGCAGAAAACTATCTTGGATGCATCAGCATCAGTTGAATCACCCTTTTTATTACAGTGTGCAAATATGCAGAGTCAAGACATCTGAACTACAGGTCAGCAATTTTCATAAACTTTCTCTTCCAGTGCTTACCAGGAATAAAGGCCAGCTCCAAGCCTGGGGCTTCAAAACAGAGCTATCCATGGCATTACATAAGAAACCTCAAAACTGCCTATTTACTGTACTTTCATAGCTTTTTTCAGTTTTCCATTATAAAACTGCTTCTTGCTAGCTGATTCCTCAGAGACAATTAAAAAAAAAAATTTTTTTTTTTTTTTTTTTTTTGCTGGGGATCCTTTTAAAGGAAGCTAAATGTAAGTGTCAAGCTACATGTGAAAAGTTCTATGCCATTACTCCCTTGCATTCTCTGTATTGAAACTCCTGACATTTAAAGTCTCTCTATTAGTACTGGAGTTTTTGTTTCTAGGTCACCGAATCTGGACAATGCGGAGGACTTGAATGTAGTCTGCAGCGTAACAGGGCTCTGCACTTGAAACAATTATCTGAGTTTTCTTTGTTACTTAAATGAAATCCTACTCATCACTAGAGTTTTCAAAATCTCAGCACATTATTATGGTAGAGAATGACTGACAAGTTTGGTTTTGGGGATTACAGCCACTATACATACATGAGAAATCAGCACCATTTAAAAAACAAATAAAAATAAAAGGAAGGGGATGGGTATCCTAGAGCCTAAGTGTGAGCTGGGTTCTGGTCACTAACCTGCTCAGTGATAGTCTTTCCCTTTTCTCTCAAATTACAGGATCTTATCTTACCCTCAGCTATTCAAAATAATGAGTCCTGAACTTTCACAAGAGAGCCATGAATGGAACCATTCATATCCCTTTTCTAAAGTAGAAAAAAAATTTAGGTACTACATCAGGAAAAAATAACCCCGATCGAACATTCTGTAGAAAGTATAAAGGAGTTCATCTGTAGGTTTTATGTAGTAAGCTTTTCTCTCACCACCAAAAAGGTGCACTAGGAATTTGTAATACTAAGTTTTGAAGAAAAGTAAGTCATTATTAATTACATGTTTTTAAGGAAAGAGGGAAAAATTCTGCTAAAGAAAAACTTAAATTGTGAATTTCGGTTTATTTAACCAAACACCTTCTAGACTACTAAACAGCTGCATTATTATTACTATAAAAATTAACTGTGATGGAGTAGTGGAGATCGATCCTGCTAAGTACCATACATTTTCACATAAGTTTACCCTGATGGGTCAATTATGAGTCATAGCACCCCTATTCTTCCTTTCTCTGAGTATTAAAAAAAGCAGTATCTCCCAGGGCAGACCAGAGGGGAAATGTAATTTTCCCTTCACAATAGCTCTCTTCTACTTCCTTGTTAAGACTGAAAAACATAGTCTCTTTCTGGAGATGAAAAAGCAAAATACAGACAGTAAATAATGTGATTTCAGTACATTACCAGTGGTTGAATAACAATATTGGATCTTTGAGTTCATAAGTCAGAAAATTGGAATAAGACAGCGGGAAAAATAACTTTCCTCCCATGCTGTTAGCAATTTCAACAGAGACAGCCTTTGGGCCCTCATGATGCCCATGGAATAGTCCTCTCATCGATTCACTTGAAATCCTACCAATACCACATTTTATTTTAACTTTCACTAAAACCCAGCAAGCCTCCAGCCTCTTTTAGTGTGGAAAATGGTTACAAATCACCTTCTGATTATTAAATTTTAAAACACATTTTTGATTTTTCTAGAAATTTGCATTATCCAAGGCTAGCTTTACAAATAAAACCCCAATCAAACATTCTTTTCTTCTCAAAAGTCACTAATCAAACAGAAAAGGCAGCAAAATTTTCCTTATTTTGAGATATACATTGTGACAATATTAGCATTCAGACCACTGAATAGTGAGTTTCTGAACTAAATTCCCACCTAATTTCCCTCACTAGTTTTGATTTTTGAACCAGTTTTGATGAATATGAGTTATATTTCTTTTGAAAACACTAAATAGGAAGACCTTTTCCCTGTGGTTTCCAAATGTGTGCAGGCCGCATGCGGGGACACAGATCTGATGAACAGGTTATACTTTACTATACAAAATCTTTACTATACAAAAAGAGGATAAATGATAGGGTAACCTGATGGTAATACCAGGCAACATGAGGATAAATGATCAAAAAAATTAAAGAAAAGGAAAATCATTGAACTGATAATCTGGAACAGCCACACTCTGGAGATGCGCCCATGCTGTGGCTGTCTTGAACAGACCTTTTGCATAAACATACCACCACAGATCCTGTTTCTTGCCTGGGTGTCCATGACCACACACTAACTTTATTATACAGGAGAGCTTGGAGGAGATCTCATCATCTGGGGTTGCATTCCTTGACTCTGTATTAATTCTGTGGTGTGTCAGCCAGGAAAACTTCTGTGGTGTGATCCTGATCCCAGCTAATGTCAACAAACTCCTATGTCAGTGATCACAGTTCCAGAATAAGTATTTTATACACATTTTTAGAATGGGGACAGTTGGTAGGAGGGTCTGGAAATTTTCTGGTAGCACTTCAGCACCAGGGCTACACTGTGGTTTCAGTATTCACTCACAAAACAGTGCGATCATGTAGTATTGCTACAACACAGATGGGAAGCCACATTCTCCACATGATCCTGCCACTACACAGAGAGGAGGTGTCAGTATCCTCTTTTCCAGCCAGCATGATGAACAACACAGGCACTATGAATTATCCCAGTATGGGAAGCACAGACATCCCTAAATTTTCCTTGGTGTGCTCCCAAGGTCTGCATATCAATAGCCACTTTCTTATGCGCAGGCTACCCTGACCTTGTTAGTCATTGACTTCTATGGTCAGTGTCAGTTTTCCCGGCAGGGTGGCAGCAACTTTCTTGAACACAAATATAGGCAACCTCCCAAAATTTCATCAAAAGCAGCAAACTCAAGGCATTGGCTCTTGGCAAAAGCTTTCAGCTGTGCTGCTCTGCATCTGAAAGCTTTGAACCCATCACTGACTATTCAATGTCCCAGACCCAAAGTGGTACCTATATGTTAGGATATTGCTGCCTTACTTCCCTTTTTCTTTACCATTCTTTTTTGGCCACCTCAGAGTCAGCAGGAGATTCAGGTCGTGGTTACTGTGGTGTCAATTGGAAACAAAACAGAGACAAACAGAAATAATGGGAGAAATTGAGCAGGAACAGAGATTAGTGACATGTTACCATGGCTGCAGTAGCACGTACCACCATTTGCAGGAAACAGAAGAAAGGTCAGTATGGCACTCCTTAGACCACTTATACTTCACAGTCAAAAGAGCTATTTTTTTTGGTGAGCTTCCAACCCTATTCATAACAAATATGCTGTATGCAGGGAACTGGTCTAAAGTTTGGCTGAAGTGAAATGTCCAAAGAGCGTAACACATTAATAGAGGATCTCAGCTCCAATTGCAAGACTGCAACACATTTCTTGCTAATGTAGATATAGCTCTAATAGAGACATATCTCAAGATCTCTCTCTGCTCAGTAGTCACAACATTTTCTTTAGTTATTTTAAATTGCTTATTCAAGCAATCAGAAGCCAAATACAAAAGTAATATTAAGTCTTTTGCCTTTTCCTATTCAATGTCCTGAATGGTATGTATGCACATTTGTTTATGTGAATTTTCCATCTAAAAAAGAAGTTTAAGTCAATTTTGGTTTTATTACTCTCTTAAATTATTTGATGAATGGCTGATGATACAGTAAATTAATTAGTGTTATGATTAATGATGTATTTATTCTCTATCATAGCTATTTTTATTCAGATTAGATAGGTAGAACTCACTCGTTACCACATTTCAGATTTGAGATGCATGTTATGTAAATTTTACATTTAGCTTCAGCAAAATTACTTATATGAATCAAAGACCTCCGCTTTGCAACAGACATCTCAATTTACCTCTCTTGCTACTGAGGACTAAATTAATTTCTGGAGCACTAGTACACAAGATTCCTGGAGACTTACAGCTGTGTGTGTCCATAAGGAATCACATGATTTTAGAAGAATATCAATCTAAATGCTTCTCTAAACACAAACATCTCAAATATGAAATGTATTTCAGATCATAATCAAATATTTTGATTTTGCTCCTGAAGCAAATTATAATGGCCACATGAAGGCATCTGAATCATCTTGTAAGAAAAAATATTAATTATCAAGCATATTTTAAATCTCTACTCAATCTTCTGATGGAGCCATTTTCTCCTTTATTAATTTAATGTAATTTTGTGACACGAATTATTTCCAATGATCCATTTTTATGGATCCCTGAGCAGCAAAATGAAGTGTTATTTCAACGTAAACAATTGAACAAGCCATTTTAAGCAGAATCACAAAAATAGTAGGCTCTGAAAACAAAATAAATGACAGTGACCATCTGCTGACATAGCCATTAAAATTAGCCATGTAATTATAGCAAAATATTTTGAGACAATGCTATAATGGTTCACAGATATATTTTTGTTATCTTTTTTTCTGGAAAATGTGTGAGGAAATCTCTAGTTCTGCAGGCAATGGTACAAATAGAGTGACATGGAATCTGGCTGATCTGACTTGAATTCACCAAAGGAATAAGAGGAAGAGCCACAGCTTCCTCCGCCTTCATTACTGCCTGTCTCTCAAACCAGATAAAAAAAGGACATGAACATGCACTGCTTACCACAGAAAACAGGACCTCCATGACTAAGGTTGATGCAAGCATGTGCTTACTGTTTTTTATGGAAAAAAAATACATTTGTCCCAGTCCAAGACAGATTAAAACCAAGATTGTGAACTTGAAAACTACTATGAAATCAGAGCACGGTTCTCCAGTCAGACTAAGCCATAAAACCACCTCTGACAAAGAGGCTGAGTTTATTTCATATAGAATGCATCTTTCCATTAGGCATCATCATGTGTAGAGAATACCCCAAGGAACCCATCTCCCCTACAGTTATTGATCCACGTCTATAAATACTTTTTCTTGTTTGTGACTGCCTGGACCAGTGGGTCTCTAGTCTTCAGGCCCTTAGAAGACACTAGTATATTGTATCCATAATCTTGATTATTTCCCATATACTAAAGGAGAATTTCTAACTTCAAATCAGTATTATTTTTACAGCAAAATAGATGGAACATTGTTTTGTCATCCTAGAATATTGGCTATCAGACTTGTAAATTCTATGGTCCTTCTGGATGCTTTTTATATCATATTGCTTTCCATACTAATGTTCTTGTCATAATTTATCCTCTGCTTTGACATTATTACATTTCTTGAAAAAAATTTAGATGTAAAAGTCTTGAAAAAGTATTGGTTTAACTTCTGTTATCAAAGAGGCATAAAGAGACTCTTCCCAGTAAAATGAAACTTGCAGCC
This sequence comes from Thinocorus orbignyianus, assembly GCA_013400375.1. Classification (NCBI taxonomy): domain Eukaryota; kingdom Metazoa; phylum Chordata; class Aves; order Ciconiiformes; family Thinocoridae; genus Thinocorus; species Thinocorus orbignyianus. The sequence continues at coordinate 208,507 of VXBW01000805.1, forward strand.
TTGTGCTCCTCCTTGACAGTCACTCACAGTTTTGTTTTCCTTACATATACAGTCATTTGAAATGAAGCAGACAGAAATAAGCCATTATGAGTAACTGCAGATTAAGGGTGTCAGATCCCGAGTAGCAAGAGCACTGCTTTTCCATAATTTTTTAAGGCCTTCAGGTTCCCTCATTAGCATTTAAATGTACGACCCAGCACTTTGTTATAAGCAGATACTTCACTCTGTGTCTTTGCAGGCATTAACAACATTCTTCATCAACCCAAAGTCAACCTAAAGAAAAAGTTATCTTGTTGAAAAGAATATCATTACAGGTATCATGACAAGTGAGAACAATACCTAGGAATCCCTTTGCTAAAACAACTCTCGAAGCCCTAAGAAAATGAGACCTGAAGCTGCTCCCACAGGACTGAGACTATCATTGTCTTCAGGTTTCGAGAATCCACTAAAAAATCATGCCTCAGAGACACCTTTAGAGCTTTGTCACCCACCATGCACTAAGAGAGGGAATTCTTGACTGAGAGGATATTCAAAGGGAGAACAGCAGACCCTGCTCAGTCAGAAGGACAGTACACATACTCAGACACCGCCATTCCTGATGTTGTGCTGTGTGCTCTCCTTTCAGGCTGTAGCTGTGTTGCTTGAATGAAAGGTTGCTGAGGCTGGTTGCAAAGAAAAGGATAGCAAGAAATGAGCACAAGGGTTATGAAAAAACTGGATGCAGATCTTGTATTTGAGGTAGATAATGTTCTCATGTAGCACAGAGAAAATACCCACCACAACCAAAGCAACCTAAACAAGAAACCCACATTGGTGGTATTAGGCAACAGAACCTGAGATCCTGAAAACAGAAACCATCTCTTGATTTACATTGTCCATTTCCTTCTAAATTTATGTTTGGGATCTCAGAGCACAGCGAATTTACTGAAAAACTTTTTTGTCTGATTAATATGAAATACTTTTAGCCTACGTCTTAACTTTCCTGGGCGTGCTGCATAAACTCCACTGAAGTGACAACACTGCAGCAGAAAGGGGTTTATGACTGTGGACCCTAAAGAGGTTCAGTATAAAAAGAGAAACAAAATTAAGACAAAATGATAGCTATAGTTGTAGACAGGTAAAGAAGTATAAGGGAAGTGAGCATTTGCCATCCAAGACAGAAAGGGTCATCTGAAAACCGTGCCTAAATACCAGTGGGTCCTCACTACTTTTCAGCAGATGGCACTACAGAGCTAGAATTTATGTGCAAGTCACTTGGACTTCCACAACAGGATTGCCTCCCTTTTTATGCATGCAGCTTCATGAAGGGATTTCACACTTTGTATTTGTTTGAGAAACAATGCCTCAAGGTTGCCAGGCAGAACTTCCTCTATGAATGCAGATTGTCCATAAATTGTAGAAGTCAGCAGATATTTACAGTCATAAACAAATTACCACAGATTTTTCAAATGTAAACTGACTACCCTATATTTAAGAAATACATTGTGAAAACTGCACTGTCAGACGTCACTAGGCATTTACTAGAACACTGTGAGCTGTCGAACACCAAAAAAAAAGCACTGTAGAAACAATAAAATCTTTTTTGGCATATACACCTATCAAGACTAAAAAACAAATGCAAATTGAATAGATTCTATCAGGGTCTTACAAGTAAAAGACACTTTTTTAAAAAAAGTAGTATAGTCTCACAGAGCAATGAAAAAAATGCAAAGAAGCATTTTTTCCTGCTGAGAAAAATAGGAATTACAATAGAAGGAAAATCACCCTTAGCTAAGGCAAGAACATGCTACATCTTGTGACAGTGAGAACAGGAAATTTCAAGCTATTCCTTTGGGTTGCATGAGGCAAGCTCTCTCGGCAGCCCATAAATACATTTTAAACTGGAAAAATTGCTTCTTGAGGTAAATACAACTTTTAACAGAAAATGAAGTCAGTTGATTGAGAATCTAGTCTTCCAAAACAACTCCAGGAGTTTGGCACAGCTGAAAGAAATAGTTTTGAATTCTACCTGCCCAAGAGTATTTATTGTAAAGGAAAAATACTCCAGTCTTCTTACTCCCAGTTTAGTTCTTCAGCTTCTTGGGATTACATTGGATGCCTAAACTGAAATACATACTTCAGGTGCATCAACAGTGATACCTGGAAGATGCAAAATCCTTATCTGAGCTGGCTCCAAGAAAGTCAGAATGTGACAATTTAAAAAACCACAGCTGCTTCAGTTTCTTTAAATTCTGCATGAGTTCTAAACCAAACTTTTCACTCCCTTTTCTTCCTGAAACTTTCATGATTTTCTTGCTACTTTGGAGACTACAGACTCTCTAAAATATTAAAGTATTGAAGCTTTTATGGAATTCAAATTTCAAATTTTTATCCAACTCCAGTTATGTTTTTAAGAAGAAAAATTTACTTCAGATGAGAAAAAAAAGAGTTGCTAGAGGAAAGTTTAAAAGAAAAGAAAAAGGAAAAGAGAAAGTGGTATAGTAGGGCAGCTTCCCAAATGCTGTAGATGATCAAAGAAAATATATTATGACTGTGTATGTCAGAATCCATTGAAAGTGCTAATAATAACAGCACACAATATGCCCTACATCTAAGCCTATTATTGCAGACTCTGTTAAAATAAGCCTTAGTATTTTAACATGACTGAAACACAGCAGATGTTTTCCAGAGATGTCTAATAATCAAGTTGGACTCAGAGCAGGAGTGCTTCTGCTTATGTAGAAAGCAGGACGGGTGAATTTTTCTACTGCATTAATTTAATTTTTAAACAATTATACAGATTTTACCAAGCAGTTATTATGAGGCTATGGTTGAACCATATGAGATATTAAGCACCAGCATCATGTTGTGCTAACATCATGTTGTGTTCGTCTATGTACTAACAACAGGAAGATTTTAATTTTCTACCTAATCATAGTCTACTCTTGCCAGAAATTTTGAGAAGAAACAACAGCCATTCTGCAGTTCTCTGATCCCAATAGCGTAATTTTCCAGCCAGCTACGTATGAGAGAAACCCAAGAGCATCTGCTTGGTGCTTATTATTTTCTTGCACTCTCTCCCTTGATGCTTCACTGCAGAAAACACACTGGATTTTTTTCTCAGAAAACATCAAAACTGCTTTACTCAAGGGTATGACAATAAGTCAAAACAGGGTTTTATAGCATTAAAGGGTGTTACATGACCTTGCTTATGGCAGCTGAACTAGACTTGCATCCTGAACTTATTGAAACATACTAAGCCTGTTTCTAAGACAGCTCTATGCTACAGATTGGCAATTTTTTAATGATGCATCACTTGCATGTCCCTTGGTGGTTCAGATTTAACATTTTATGCAGTCGGTCTGTTCCTAGGGAAGACTCTTAGCACTTGAAAAGTGTTAGAGTAGAACATAACTTTTTCTGGAAAGAAAAGATTGTGTCTCTACCTCCTGACAACAAATTCAGCTATCTGACCAACACAAAAGTTGCCTACTCTTTCTTCAAACCTTTCTATACAAACCACCACTTGGTTATCTATGACCTGTTTCTCTGTTAAAATGATATATTTGTTGGCTTTAGTATTGTCGTGGTTCAACCCCAGCTGGCAACTAGAAACATGCAGCTGCTTGCACATTTCCCTGCCAAGAAGGCTGGGGAGAACAGAGGATAAAAAGGAGTGCAAAGGGAGAAAAAAGCACTGTGAATTGAGATAAAGACAGTTTAATCAAAGCAATAACAGAAAAGTAAAAATATTAAAAATAATAATGACACAAGTCACTCTCACCACCTGGTGAATTAACACTGTCCTGAGCAGTGATCATGATTCCTGCCTCCCCAGCCAATCTCCATTTATATACTGAGCATGATCTTGTGGTGAACCCATGCTGCAGCAGTCTGTTCCTGAAGGCCTGCATCCTGTGGAAAGGACACATGGAAAGGATCCACACTGGAGAAGTTTGTGAAGGACTGTCTCCCATGGGAGGGACTCCACACAGGAGCAGGGAAGAATGTGAGGAGTGCTCTGCATAAGGACAAAGATTGGCAGAACACGACTCCTATTCCACATCTCTCTGTGCTGCTTGGGGGAAGGAGGCAGAGAAAATCAAGAGTGAAGTTAAGCCCAGGATGAAAGGAGGGGTGGGACAAAGGTGTTCTAAGATTTGGTTTTATTTCTCATTACCCTACTCTACTCTGATTTGATTAGTAATAGTTAGATTTATTTCCCCGAGTCAAGTCTGTTTTGCCTGTGATGGTAATTACTGCATGATCTCCCTGTCCTTATCTCAACCCAGGAGATTTTCATGGTATTTTTCTCCCTGTGTGTAGCTTAGGATTGGAAGTAATGGAGCAGCTTGGTAGGCAGCTGACATTCAGCCATGGTCAGCCCAGCACAAGCACACTTGTATTGCTCATGCAAACACATTATTTTTTTTTTTATCAAATGAAAAGGTAATACAGAATTTACACAGAAACAGAAAGATACATATGAGATTTCTCAGCAAGAAATGAACATATATGTGGAACCTGTATTACAGGACCCCCCCTATATACTGAAGGTATAGTGCAGGAGAAATAAGCAGGTCTGTATCTCTGACAAGGAAACATAAGCTGTTAAAACAGTCATCTGCCAGAGGGTATGTGGTGTATGTATAAACCTTGAAAAAATGGAAAGAATTTTTTTTTTCTTTTCCCTAGACAAACATTCCAGAATTAAAGTTATATTGAGAACGCACTTTACTTACTACATTTTCCCACTAATTTCAGGACAAGATTAACTTCTTCAATAAAGACTTCTACAAGATAAAGTGGGAACTTTCCTTACAAGACAGAATTACCCTATAAAGGAGCATTCTGTGAAAAGAGTTGCAAGCAAGTCAGTGTTACCTCGCCATCTGCTCTTACAGTTTACAGACATGCAATTTTTCATATCATTGCAATTGTTACTGAACAGCAGAAGTGCAGACCTCAGAAGCTAAAGCCCTATTATGCTGTTAATGAGTTCCATACAAGATTGTAAAACTAGTTGTAACGTTCATAGGCTTCTATATAATACAGTGTAAAAATATTTATATTTCTAGAACAAAATCTGAAGAATAATAAATGAAGTTTTAAATTTTCCTCTTTCTTTGAATTTTTATGGAAATTAAGTCCAAGTAAACATAGTGTATTCTGATATAAGATGATCAAGTCTGCCTTGCCTGTTGGTGTAAGGGGGATCACACCTAAGGAAACCTCATGTAGCATTATTCTGAACTGAATAACTAGTTATCTGTGAATTTCAGTGTTAGTTAATTGATAATTAATGATGTAGCTAATACCTTGGGTAACTTCAGACTACAACAATTTTGAATTATTATGAATTATTATAAAATTATTATACATTTCTTCTGCAATTGAGAAACTTTCACTGTACATATCCCTGTGATATTTTGTATTTTTCAAGAAAAATATGTATTAACACATACTTAGAAACTCTCATAAAATAAAAATAGACCAAGAACCAATTAATATGATTGACATGTTCTTCATAGAGTAAACAGATGCAATGCTTGTAACAAAGCCTTCCCCAAAGCAACAAAAATAAAGAGGCGGTGGTAGGTTAAAAAAAAAAAAAAGCTACTGAGGAATTATGAATACTGTTCTCTAGGGAAAGGGGTTTTTTTCAGCAACTTTTGAGCCTGATCATGATATTTACTGAACAAGGGAAATGCTGGTGAGTAAAGTGCAGGTGAGTTTGTCGAATTACATTTTCCACCTTCCAGAGAAGGACTGCTGACCACCAACATGTCAGGAGCAGGGTTTTCCCATACTGTCTAGCTGACACTACTCCTCTCTCCTTATGCAAACTTTCACTTATGTATAGAATCGAAATCCAATGCTTCTAATACCCAAAGACTACTTTCACCAGTGGTCTAGTATTTTCCCTCTTGCTCTTAGTATTTTGTACTTCATTAGTCATGGATGTAAAATGGGAATAAAACGTTCCCCCACCTGTATCCCTCAAATAAAATATGCTGAATATCCAATGCATCTGTTTCTATGATATAAAATTTGACTTGCTGAAAGAGTAACAAGAATCAGAATAGCTTTCAGAAACTTCGGACAGTTTTCAAAGGGGATGGTAATGGGACACCAGAGTTACACTTCTGAGTCCAAGAAGCGCTTAATTATTTAGATAATCTAAACCAATATTGGCTCCTGTTTCCCGTGTCCTGAATAAGTAATCTAAGCTGCAGGCAAGAAGGGTGGTCCAAGCCTTTATTTTCTTCTGCCTTTCTATTGCCAACTATGATATATTTCATATCAAGTCTAATATAATAATTTCCTTAATACAAAGACAGTTTTTTCTTTTATTTTTGCTTAGAAAAATTATTTTAAAAAAAGTGATGCTCAATGTAAATATTTTTAAGAGTAATTTTTTATTAAATTATGATGCTTTCATTTGAGTTAATTAAATCTCTTATCTTAATACAACGGAATATGCAAAGCAAATACAATGCGGTACGATTCGAATTATTGAATATTTAAAACCTGTTTGTTCAGTGCAAGATCTTACAGTATAAAGCGTTTATCATGAAAAAAATGTAGCATAAGATTATTGAAGAGCTCTTAGACAAGTAACTGTATAACTAAATCTTGATGAAAACAGTCATTTTGGAGGGAAATTACCACTTCTGATAAAGATTTCTTAGTATGGACCTTTCTGATTTGCTTTATTTTTTTCCATAACTTTTTTGTTTGTGACATCACTATTTCACTTTTATAGAAGACATTATTTTGCTGAAATCATGCCACATACCCCAGGTGTTCTTAAAAGTATGTTTATTACCAGGAAAGCTAAATCTGTAATGTTCATTTTTAGTTAATATTATATGTACTATGTCTTTTGCATATTGTTTGGGTATGTGATAAAATATGTTTAATTTCAACACATGGAAGACTTTATTTAAAATTAAGTACTAAGTATACTTAATTACCAGCTGCTTCAGATGCTCTAAATAAAAGTCTTTTAAATTAGGATTAGAGCCTTGCAGCAAAAGCACTAATAATTCCTTATTTTCAGTGAGGTATGATCTATCCCATCTGTTTCTAAGTGCATCCCACTTATATCTGTACTATATCCATAAATGCCTGTGACAGCATTTTAAACTCTGATGCATTGATTTTTCCTGAGTATATTGTCAGTAGCATTGTCAAATGTATTCATAAATAATCCCCAAATTATAAATGACTAATGTATACTAAATACTTGTTAATATTGATTTATTTGTGAATTCTTTGGAGGTTGAGAATCTTTAATAATTTATAGTTCGCACAGTATTTAGAATTAATAATTGAAACTATTTTATATAACACAGATTATAGTTTTCCAAAGCGCTCTTGTGCAGTAAGTATCCTGGCAAATTTCTTTGAGTCCATACTAATTTCTAAGAGTCCATAATTAGCTCTGTATTTTTCAGTTTAGAGAATTTGGGATAACTCCTCTCAGTAAAAACAGCTGAAACCTCCTTACTTTTAATATCAGCATTGGCTGAGAAAATACACAGCTGATTTGTCGATAGTTTTAACAGCTGAAGTTAATGAAAAGTAGAGTGTAGATATGCTATTTACTAGAAAATATAACTAGAAAGATGAAAGAATATATGCTGTATAGCATGTTAATATGAGCATGAGCGGCTTGGAGGGTAAGGGAGAAGGACCCCAAACTTGCAAACTACAGCAAGAAAGGAATCGAAGTCATCTATATATAGTATGCATATGTCCATCACTTAGGGTCACAAGAAGCCACAGGTCATTTTGCCTATTCAGAGTAGTGGTGATGCAAACTGTTGAAGAACTTTAACACCATTTCCTGCTCTCCTCTTTCCTCAACTGACTTCTTGGTTTGGTTTTGTTAGTTTCTTTTACATTCCTGTTTGAAGTACCTTGACACTTCATGCATTCACCTTCATGTACAACAGCATCTGGAGCGATTATTTTAATCGAGTGAACAGCACTGATCTTGTGCATACTATAAAAGGTTACGTTCCAAACAGCACTTTCTACTCTTCACATTCTTTTACAATTTTTCAACTTCCCTGCTCTCTTCATTTTCCATCTCATGCCTCCTCTCAGATGACACTGTAAGTGAAGCCATGAAACCTTTGCTTGTTTATGTTAGTTGGGCCCACTAATTAGCATCCCAAAGACAAACTAACAATTAGGTTTGACTTCTCCTCAAAACATCATGGCAAGGTTCCTTACCCTGATGTTCAATGGCGCTGTCACATTTATCTTGAATTCTAAATGACTCAGAAATGCAGAAGAAATTCAGAAAAAAAAATTTAACATAATGCTTAACAGGAATAGCAAAATATAGTTCTCAAGAACAAGTACTCAAGAACAGAAACCAAAGTGATACATGTAATCTATACATTTTACATGAAAAATACTGTGGGGGGAGGGGTAAAAAAAACAACCACCAAAAGTGGGATTCTCTAAGTAAATGATCTAAAAATCTGTAAAGGATTCTCCAGTATTTCATCCTTTATCCTAAAAGGCTTTGTATCACTAGTTGCTTAAGGGCAGTAAGAAAAAGAGCATGTGTAAAATATGGAAATTTCTTGATTTTTGACAGAAATACTTTTGGGAGTAGTTAACAGATGTATGTTTTGTCTTGCAAGTAATGATTTCTCATCCTAAATAAGCAGTGCTGGCCTGATTTTTAGGCAGAATGTTCAATGCAGCTGCCAGGAGAGGAGGTAGGGGACCACGCTGCTCTCTCTGACATACAGCTGCCCTCTAGAGCCTCTTTCCTCTGAATTCAGCCCCAACACTATCCAGAGATGTTCTGGCAACACCTTCTTTCCTCTGTTAACATCATGGCCAGCCAGAAGAAAGCAGGAGCCATTGCAGCAGTTGCTTCCTATTTAAGGATTTGCTTATGTAACACTGGCCACAGCTAATTGACTTTGGTTACCTGCCAGCTGGCTGTCACGAGAGCTCCTGAGCTCACCAAGGACAGTCCGTACAACTGGGCTCTCGTGCAGGCTATGCACATATGCTTCCTCCTGGCGGTTTCCTGTGAATGAGTGGAGATGCCAAGAACCAGCTGATTTTCAAACTATCCCCTCTACCTCTGCTGCCATCCCCAAAACCATGCAAGCGGATAGATGCCCATCTCCCGTATTGCCTCAGCTCACATTGGTGCCTAGTTATGACTCTTGCTTCAGCAAGACTGAACTGTCATTTAGGTGTCACAGGCTTCTCCCAGAGGGCTACAGGTCTCCCTGGCATTTAGCCATAAACGTAAAGAAAAAATATATATACAATATGCAGTTGCTGGGATGGGGAAGATACACCTGTTAATAAGCTCAGATACTAGAACATTTTCCCATACTTAGATTGCTTAAAAAAATGTAAAAGGGAATTACCTTATCTCATAATATTTTCAACTCTGTACATTGCTCTTCCATATGCTAACAGAACCAAACAAATATGTTAAGAGAAGAAATCTGAACAAAGGAACATTTTGTTACAAATAAACTGCCAGAGGGTTTGGTCAAAATTCACAATGTGATGAACTCTTCAAATTACATTTAATTGCAATTTTCGTAGCTCAGTAATAGGTAACATGATTGAAAAAGCAACCGCATAAGCCCCTTAATTTCTTCCCTGTCAGTGTTTCAACTGTATCTATTTAATTATCAGTATTACTGTAGAAATGAAGTGCAGAAGCACAGCATGAAACAGAGCCTCATTGGATAATGCATTTTGCAAAAATTCATTTAAACAAAATTAAGGTTTTGTGTATTAGATTCAACACAGTGCAATTCTGGCCTTTGAAACAATCCAAAATGCAAACTTGCCTCCTGCTTTTGATAAAAGAACTACAAGGAAGCAGTGGACCATTTTATTATAAAAGACTAGAAAGTAGCCAATAGTGCAATATTTAGATAAAAATATTCACTTAATCATCTGATAAGACATCAAGTTACCTATTTCTTTCTTGGAACCCATTTTGTTTGTATGAACTTTCATCAAAGGGAATTTTCTTTATTTAAGAAATGCCACATGCTTAAAAGCTGTATTCTGGTTAGATGTGTGTATCCACATCTAACTCTTTATCTTTGGGAGAGTACAGTTGTAAGTGCAGAGAGAGAACAGTCAGTTTGAGGCTATCTGTGTTGTCTCTAACAGTCTGCACTGGGAATGTTCAGCTTGTTGTTCTACAGAGATGTATGAAATTTTGGAGGTTTTTGCTTGTTTGTTTTATTGTTGTGATGGTGGTGGTGGTTTGTTTTTTTTTGTGTGTGTGTGTTTTTTTTTTTCTCCTGAAAAAAATATATTTTTTCTCTCCTATTTCAGAGTTCTCCCTAAGATGGCTGCATGGCTTATACATTATTAGTGCACATAAATTATTCAGCTGTTTTTAATGGCACATCACTCTGCTTTCAGAAGTAAAACAGGAACAACCAGTGGGACTACAAGTAAAGTAAAGAGGCTGCAAAACAGGATCTTTTTAATATCTTTCAAAGATATGGTATCATTGGCCCATAAACTGAGACTGCAGACAGCAAAGAGCAAAAGTGAGTGTGTTTTAGAAAGAAGACCACCTGAAGCCACCTCTCAGGTAATATGAGAAAATGGCTGACATAGACCTTTTATGATCATGGGTAGATTTCAAATGAAAATGGTATGTTTTCATTAGGAGGAATATGAGAGTATATGAGAGAGGGGGAAATTTTGCAAAGGTATCTGATTAGGCTATTGGATGCTCACAAATGAATTATTTAGATAAAATAACCGGAAAGATGTGTGAGGAAGTTTGACAGAGAATTTCTCTGGATATATTAAATCTTTTGCTTAAGGAGAGGAGAGTTATGTGGATAGAGAGGATCTGGAGGTGAATATGACGCAATTTATAGATGTAAGCTCAGAAAAAGTTGAGTAAACTAGCACCTATTGAACTGGTCTTCAAAACACGATGTTTTGCTTAAAGAAAGGAAGAAAAAAATACATATTAAGGAGTAAGTACGACAGTAAGGAGCAAGATTATCTACAGATTACAGCTAGCAGCACAAAAAGGAATTTCCATGAATAACCAAAAATAATTTTGCTTTTTTTGCTGTATGTGAGATACCTTACAACCTTTAAAACATCCTGACTAGTCCTCATGACACACAAACACTGTTTCTTGCCACACTGTTTTGATCAACTAAATTTTAGATTACACATAACCAACAACTTCTCTGAATTTAGTCAAAGAATGAACTTCAATATCTCCTTATGACCATGAAATTCTGCAAAAAAATCTCTTAAAAATGTACACTTTTTTATACAATTCCTTGACAATTCAATTAAAGGAATTCCATTAAAATCCATCTTTTGTTGTATTTTGGACACTAGAGTTAAATTTCCTCTTCTGTAAATGAGTAAAGAGGAATAAAAGCAGAATATACTGTAACAAACAAAAGAAAACTGTTGAAATTGTTTTTCCTAAAATTATTTTTCATTAACTCCAGCAGATTTTTATTATAGCTAGATATTGGTAGTATATCAAGATTACGTAGCACCCGCAAAACACAAGGAGTCTTATGAAGAGGAATAAAAAAGAGATTTCCTACTCTAAGAATGCAGTTTAATAGCCTATGCATGCATACAAGAAGCAGAGAAGGAAAGGAATGGAAAAAAACAATGGGAGAAAGGCTAAACAGGATTGTCTAGTAACTTAGTAATGTCACAGATTATTTAGATTTCCAACTGTCTAGTTTGATAACACTCTGGTTAGACAGGGCTAAATGAAGACTGATGCAGTAAATGCCTTAGAACAGAAGCAACTTTAAGAAAAAGATTTAAAAAAAATAAAACCCCAAAGAACACTCATGTATGTTGTGAAAGACTTCAACTATCCCTTATTTTGCTATAAATGCAAAAATGGTAGCACAAAGAGTCAATGAAAAGGCTAATGCTCATAAGCAAAGACCCCCTTTTAAACCTATGTAACCAGTGTGTGTGTGTGCTTTTTTTTTTTCCCCAGAGTACTTAAAAAAAAACGAATATACACGACTACAAGACAAGATTTTTATGGATACGCATGAAAAACAAAAGATCATATTTGTATTATTTTAGTCCAAATTTATCTTTAGCAATGAAAAAAAATGAAAAAACCATACTTTAAAGGAGGAAAAAAAAAAAAAGTTGTGATAAAATATCACATTGCAGCCAACAGTTGGAACTAAGCCAAGCTGAAATCTTGAAGCCACAAAAAGTTAGCAATTAGCTGGTTCTACTTGCTTTTCCAGCAAAGCCCGTAGAGGGAGACATTCACCAAAGCTGTTGATGGAATAAGTTCAATTTTTAACACTGAAATTTGATTTAACATTCTGCCTTAGTTTGAACAGTTAAGATGGTTACCTACCATTTTGACCAGAGAACAAGTCATATGATGAGAAGCTGAGGGAACTGGGCATNGAGGTGATGGAGTCACCATCCCTGAAGGTATTTAAGAAATGTGTAGATATGGCACTTCAGGGCATGCTCTGGTGGCTGAGACTGTAGGGTTTTTTTGTGTGCGTATGGTTGGACTCAATGATCTCAGAGGTCCTTTCCAACCATGAAGATTCTGTGATGATGTAGAATTGAACCAATAAAAAGTAAGCTATAAGAAAAAATTTATTTTACAATGGCAAATCTGCAAGAAAAAACCCAAGCAGAATATCTCAAGACCTTTGAAAAAAAACCCAGAAATGAGTGGAGGCAGACATGTGGTGGATGGAAGACAGAGAATTAACATAAAACTAATGTAAAAGCATGTAATTGAGTAATAAGGACTTGACTAAAGCATGGAAGGAGCTGCAGGCATTTGGTGTTCTCTTCAATCCAACTAAATAAAATTCTGCTCAAGGGATTTCGGGGCTCCAATCCAAAGTCATCCAGACAAAACTGTTCAAGAATTCTGAATTTTTACTATTTCTACACAAACTCATTAATCACAAAGTGAAAACAAAACAAAACAAAATTCCCTCCCCCTTTTAGACTAAAAAGGTCTAACAACAGCTATTCCAATAACTCTTCCTGCTTACCTTGGGAAATAGTAGCTTAGAAAACTGCTGGCTGGTTTTGCAGACCAGCTGGTGACTAAAGGAGTCACAGCTTAACTAGCAGAGCCCCTTCAAATCTACCCATCTAGGTAGCACTGGTTGTCACTAGGAGTAATGCCTGGAAAGCTTCAGCAGCCACCTTTAAATCAACTTGCCAGTATAATCTCCTGCTTTTCTGAGGAGGGATCCAAAGTCCCATCTGATCCTTTACTTGCCATTCAAGGATAAATTAGTGAACATCTCCAGTAACCCAGGTGCATCTGTTTGCTAAAGTGACAGGGAGCAGGACTTGGTGACTGAAGCATGCAGTTGTTCCTAGGCCCTGTGCACCTACCACAGATGTTGTTATCTAATCATATTTTGTATGTTGTATAATATATTTGTATAAAAATAATATAATTGATTAATATACTGTATAACTGGATGTGTCCTTAAAGGAGTGTAGTCTTTCACATCTACAATTCTCATTGTAAGCATGTTTTAGAATGTTACTGCTGATAAGGTGAGGGAACTCCCCCTCCCCCCCCCAATCTATATTTATTATTGATAATGGTTATTTTACCATTTGTTTCTCTGTCAATAGCCATAACCGTTGCTGGATTAACTTGTTAACCCTTTCCCCTATTTATTTAATCATGTTTAAAGATACTTTTGAAACATTTGGGGGTTTTGAGCAGAAGAAGCCACTCTCCTCTCTCCTGTATTAAAAAAAATATAAATCTCTAGATCCTCACAGATCATTTGGCAATGCATATATATATACCACTTCATAAAAAGAAAAGAAAATCCTAGGAAAGAAATGAAAGCAAATAATCTACCAACAGCTATTCTAACTCTCTTTCCCTAGAGATTCCACTTCTGATCTTTTTTTCTTGTTATTAGCTGATGCGATTCAATCCTGGTATCTCTATTACTAATGTAGTAGAGAAAAATAATTTTGAGGTAAAAGTCAATAAGCAGCCTCAAATATCATCAGAGAGAAAAACCTCATCCTCTTTTATCTAAAAATACATCTTTATCCTAAATAAACATAGGCTGAAGTTTTGTCCCTCCCATGATGCCCCTCTGTCCCTTTGAGTATTTGCATTCTTTATGAAGAAAAATAAAGTGTGTATTGATTTAAAGAATCTTCACATATTAAAGGAAGAAAAATAAAAAATTTATGTGGAAAGATTGCTAATATTAATCTCAGGTTTTTTGTGCTCTGGGATATTCTTATCTCTCACTTTATTTGTCCTGACTCATGACCAGAAAAACAGATGCAAAAAAAATCACTGCCCTCTCTTTTATATGGTATTCCCTCTGTTCCATCATGTCTTTATTGATTTAGAAAGATCTCATGAAGCATGCTCCTCAGTATTAGATTCACCTCCACATTTAAGGAGGTGAGGGCTGGAGAGTGAAGGCCCCTGGGAACATAAAACAGAACAAAAAAGTAAATACGATATAAAAGGACTGCGGGTGCTTCAAAACATGCAATGTTTCAGTTCTAGAGCTAGTTCTACGCTCTCATCCAAGGCTAGAAAAACAATCATTCTCTGTCATTGAGAAATTATGGCATAACATTTATTCATCACATACAATTTTTTTTTTCTTTTTCCCTAGTTGGTGCTTCCTGGGACTGAAAAGATGCAATATGCTAATCATACCAACAGCACAGAGATGAGGGTTAATGAGTGTAACAGTCTGTGCATGCAGTGAGTGTTGCAGAACCAGAAGCTTTTTTCATGTACTACCTCTAGAAAATATGTTTCACATCTGGTATAGATACAGATATTAGAGAAGCAGGACAGAAAAAAAGGATAATTGCTAAATATATACCAAGTCTAAAGATGTCTCATCAGTTTGTAAAGAAATAAAGCATACAGACCTCAAAACCAGCCTTTGTTTTAGATCAAGGATTCAGTGCATCATAAAGTTAAGTACACAGGTGGAAAGTTCAGAAAGGTATCAAACAGTCACACTGCTACAGTACCCAGAGATCTATAGGCGGTGGTCTTTGAGAAGTTGTAAAATAAGACACAATTATGTGTCCAGTCTTCCTGTCCAGTCTTCCTGGGGAAGCAGATTACCATAGCTGATATTTCAGCAAGTTAATTCAGTCCTTTCAATCTAGAAATTGGTTGTAAAATTATGCCAGATTCTGTCTCATTTTCTCCAAAAGAGCACCAGGAGATGCCACTACAGGTGAAACAGAACTTCAACAACATCCATCTACAAAGATGGACAATTGTTATGTTTTGAGAAACCTACAAAAATTTATCATTGTTAGACAATTATCCTAACACCTCATGACCCCTCTCCACCTGGGAAGGTCAACTGGGGAAAAAAGAGAAAACCTGAGGACTGAGATATAAATAGATTTAATAAGATAAGACTAAATAATTAACACTAATAAAACTAAAGAACAAATATTAATCCTGGTATCAATATTCATAGAATCATAGAATGGTTAGAGTTGGAAGGGACCTTAAAGATCATGGAGTTCCAACCCCCTTATCATGGACAGGGACACCTCCCACTGGACCAGTTTGCTCAAAGCCTCATCCAGCCTGGCCTAGATCATCTAGTCCAACTAGAAGCTTCCTGCTCAACCATGCAGGTCTCCTGCTTTGCTTGCCTGGTTTTTTGCTCTTAGGGATGGACTGATGCTGAGATTGGAGAAAGCTCTCTTGAGCCTCCTTACCTGCCAACGCTGTCCCCAACCTTAACGTCCCCCACCAATATACAAGGATTATATTCAGCCAAGTCTACCAGGGGTAAGCTGTGCACTTCCAGCAGCAGACAGCAAATGTCGGACACTGCAAGCGCAATGGCTTCAGGAGGAAGGGAAGGGAAGAGGGGTCCAACAGTGAGGCAAGGAGTTCTCTAGGCCACCAGCATCAAGGAAAAGATAGCTACCCAGGAAAGTTTGCTAATTTATATTGAATGTGACTTTCATGATATGAAATAATCCTGTTGGCCAGTCTGGGTCAAGTCCCTGAGTCTCACTAGGGTCTTGTAAAAGTGCCATTTTCCCAAGCATTACCAAGAGAAATTAGACCTGTGTTCCTCAAACTAGGAGAAAAACTAACGAAGGAGGCAACAGGATATTCCAGAACTGAAAATATCCAAGTAGACATTTGACAGTCTGGAATTACATGTTTACTGTTTGCTATATTTGCTTTCTAATTTTTGAAGAAAAGTCAGTCACCAGCTATTCCTTACAAACAGCTTTTTTCCGGGTAGACCTACAGCCAAAAGTACACAAAGACAGTCTTCATTTCATGTCATCACAGTTCTATAGTAACAGGTACAGCTGTCTTCATCAGTCCTGGTATAAGCCCTTCTACCTGATGGAGCCTGCAATCTACAGCCTGAACCTTTGATAGTGATGAGCTTTTTCTTTGAATTCTGAGAGTGTGGGGTTTTTTTTTTCAAGATAACAGCCTGCCATGAATCAGTGTTTAACATCACCATTTCTTGGTCAGAGCCAACAATATGCATATTCGCAGTACTGTTTTCTCCATGAAAATGACACTGGCTTATGTCAGGCAGGACAGCAGAAAAGGGCAGTCAGCAGAAACTGCTGCTTGAGTTCCACCGGAATTCAGGTGCTGCACCAAGGTAAAGTTTCAGTCTTATTTAACCGTATCTTTCCATTTGATACATTACTGGAAACAGAATTAGAATACAATAAATACAATATAATCTCAAAGAAAGGAAACAGAAAAAGAGACAATAGATTCAGAAGTGAAACATGAACCAGCAAGCAGTTACATCTAAGGTCTTTTTTACATCTACAAGATCAGAGAAATCCCAGTTATTCTCTTACACACTGATGGGACAGCCCACACCCCAAGCCCCCCAAGCCTGTGAAAATATACATCTTTAAGACTTGCTCTCTGCAGCTTCTGTCCTAGTGAAGCCTTCTCTTTCACCTTTAAAAGGCCACCCTGCAAAGAGTCGGTCTAGAAGAATGACAGCTGTCCAGAAGTATTTCCTAATAAGTGAATCAAGAAAATCAGCACATGAAAGGAATTGGTAGAGAAGCAACCTAATATTTCTTCTAAGCTTATGAGTAAACAGGGATCACCTGTCAGGATGAGTAAATCACAGACTTGGTCTAAACGCTATGCAGTCCTCTGTTACATCTACAACTGCACATAACAGGAAGTCCTGCAAGGCAGTTCACAAGTGGCAATAAATGGCTCTCTAGAACTGTGACAGTTCCTTCAGTCCAACCTGTTAAGTAGTCTAGAATGACATCTGCCTTTCTGTAAAGGATTTAATAAGTAATTATGATCTGATCCCTGAAATGACTGACGCACATACCCTAAGCATACGTTTTTAAAATTAAGGATGAAAGCCTTCTACTACTGGAGCTGTCAGATTATTAAATAAATTGAGCACCACCACTGTAAGAATTACAACCTTTCTTATAAAAAATGCTACATCAGAGCGCAAAATGTCATTAAAAGAGAATTTTATGGCTGCCATTTTGTCTCTTCCAGATAAAGCCTTCTGATATATTTTCTTATCATAAACTCAGTATACACTCTTGGACAATGATTAATTTCTTTCCAAATCAGTTCCTAATATGGTTCCAGCTAGAGCATGAAATAGTAAAATTCGCTGCACTGCTGACAGTGACATGGAGGAGAAAAGCAGTGAAATAGACTGCATGAAAACAATTAGAAGTCCAGACATAAATGAACTCTCAGAATAAACATGGGACCTCCCACCAGATGACTGGTGAGAAGACTGACACTTTGACTAGGTAGATCAAGCCATTCAAAAATATTGATGCTCCTCCTCAAAAAAGCAACATCTCGCACATTGTCCTGATGGTACAACTGTGTGTAATAGTCTTTTGCCTTCACGAAAGCTCAAATAAGCTCAAATCCAAACTAAAATCATTTTCTATTCTCTTGGATGTCTATCTGAAGAGTAGCAAAATAAGGAAACGAAGAGCAACAAGTTAACCAATTTCTTAATATGTACATCTGATAACATATTCTTTGAGTGTTACTGTATTCTGTGAGTATGAAGTGCTATTGTATGTGTTGCTTATGGCAGAAAATTTACAACATGAAGAACTGGGTCTTCCACTCACTAGAGTCATTATTCAGGATACAGAGAGGTTTATGTTACTGTTGATAGCCATGGGCAAATAAAAAATGGCCACGGGGAAACAGCTATTTAAATTGTATGGAGATATTTTGGAAGGAATGCAGAGACATTATCTGAGGATCCATAGATGAGGTTAGGAAAGCCAAAGCCCAGTTGTAACTGATTCCAATGTGGGATGTGAAAAGCAACAACCAAGACTCCTGTAAGTAGATGGGTGACTAGGAAGGCTAGGGAAAATGCGGGCCCGACTGTGAATAAGGTTGGGGCCCTGATAACACAGGACACAGAAAAGGTTGCTTAAGCAAATTGGTCACACAGAGAGGTCCATGGGCACTCATGAGACACTGTCATGAACATTGTGGAAGTTGGTTAATGTCATTGTGAGGCCACTCAATAATCTTTGATCAATCATGATCACTGGGAGAAGTACCTGAGGACCTGAGAAAAGTAAACATCACCCCTATCTCTGAGAAAAGCAAGAAGAACTGGCCAGGGAACAACAGGCTAGTGAATTCAGCTTTACCTCAGTTCCTGGGGAGGTGATGGAGCAGCATCCTGGAATCCATCTCCAGGCATATAAAGGACCTGAAGATGACCAGGAGTAGTCAACGTGGTTCACCAAAGGGAAGCCAGGCTTGACCAACTTAATAAAACATTAAATTCTTTGATGAAATGACTGGCATGGCAGATGACAGGAGAGCAGTGGATATTGTCTACCTAGACTTCAGTAAGGCAGTCTCCCATAAGATACTTATACGGAAGGTGATGAAGTATGGTCTGGAGGAGCAGTGAGGTGGATTGAAAATTAGCTGAACGGCTGAGGTTAGAGGGTGACGATCAGTGACACAAAGTCTTGTACGTCAGTAACTAGTGGTGTACCTCAGGATCAATATTGGGTTCAGTCCTGTTCAAAATCCTTATCTGGATGATGGGGTTGAGTGTACCCTCAGCAAGTCTGATGATGACAAAAAACAGAAGAGTGACTGACACACCAGAAGGTCATGCTGCCATCCAAATGGACTTTGACAGTTTGGAGAAAAGGGCTGACGGGAAAGTTTAGAGTTCAGCAAAGAGAAGTAACTCTCTGCTCAGCACTGATGAGGACACACCTGGAGTACTGGGTAAGTTCTGGGCTCCTCAATACAGTAGAAGAGAGACAATGATGTACCAGTGAGAGTCCAGTGAGGGGCCACTAAGATAATGGGAACGAGTGCATCTGCAGCAAGTTTGTAGACAATACAAAATTGGGAGGAATGCTTCATACACCACAGGGTTGTGCTGCCACCCACACAGAATGACATCAACAGGCTTGAAAAAAAAGCAGACAGGAACATCATGCAGTTCAACAAAGGAAAGTACTAAGCTTCACACCTGTGGAAGAATAACCCCAGGCACCAGCAGAGGTTGTGGCTCAACCAGCTGGAAAGCAACTTTGTGGAAAATGTCCTAGGTCTCCTGGTGGACATCAAGCTCAACATGAACCAGCAGTGTGCCAATACACCAAGAGAAGCTCATGGTATACTGGGCTGCCTTAGGAGTGTTGCCAGCAAGTTGAGGGAGTTGATCCTTCTATTCAGAACAGCACTGGTGAAGCCACACCTACACTCCTGTGTTCAGTTCTCACAGACTCTCTGAAAACTCAAGAATTATTCAAAAACATACATTACAGGTTACATTTTTTTAAGAACTTTTCATTAACTGGATTTGTACAGTAGAACTTCCTGGACAACTTTGATGGCAAAGCATCAGAAAAAGATGTCTTAAGTTGAGACATCCTTATCTGTGTATTCATGTACAACCACAGACAAATATGCATAACTTGGAATGCATTGTCTAGAGTTTAGAAATTTTTTTTCAGAAGGCATCACTATCACTTTCTAATATGTGTTATACACCTTTACAAAGTTTCTGGAGGTTTGTATTATCTCAAACATATATAATTTTGAGTTTATATTGTTTCAAATTTGCATAGCCAAGAGCTCAAGACACTAGTGGTTGCCACACTTTGCAGTTGTTTGACAGGCAGATTACTGTCTTTATCAAAAACAAATAACTCTTCATGTCGTGAGTCTGTGTCAGTAATTACGGAAATTCATTGTACCTTACTTGCAAAGAGACATTTGATAGATTTGTCAAATTAATCAACATTCAAAAAAATTTTTCAGCCTCATAGATAAAAAAGTGCACTGTTTTGGCTTACCCTGCAGTATTTATAAAAACAAGTCATTAAGTCACCATTTTTCTTTCCTTTGTATTTGTGCATGTAACATAACTCTGGGAAGTTTTGGCTCTGCAATCTGTAGCAGTAGATAAACCTCTTCTAAAAAGAATTTAAATCAAATCTCAAACAGAAAGCAAGGAAAGCTAGTTGTCAGAATGAATAATAAACTTCCGATGTCCTTTCAGTTCATCAGTTAAAGAAAACTTTGGAGACTGCTTCCATCCTTCTTGTATTTCTATTTTTTCAAGATACACTTCCTGAAGAGTACTGTAAAGATGTAAACATATAAAGATCTCATTCCTACCCACAGAATCCTTAAACAAAGAGAATCTCTGGTCATTCTGGCAAGACATGTTACAGGGGTCCTTCGGGGAGCGGAGGAAAACATAGCATGGAAGTGTGACACACTGTGCTCCCTTGCCTCTAAGAAACTGCAGTTTTCCTCATTAGTTTGTCAAAAATATGCTGATAATAATGCAGTTGCTTCCCACACGTGAAGACAAACATGGGGCTTTTCTTCCAGTGTTAAGACACAAACATCACGATGTTCCTGCCACCTGCCGAACTTGGAAAAGTCATTCTACTAATGAATCCCACCAGTGAAGACACTTCAAGCTTTCTTGCTCACTACTAAAGACTTAATCAAAAGAAATGCTCTAGAGATGAGAAAGGTGAATGATGTTGAACATGACTTCAGGGAAGGGTTCTTGTCCAAAATAGACAACAACTCTCTCTCCTACTCCACCTCTTCCCCTGCCAGACCAGCAACATTTCAAAAACAGAGATAGAATTCATCAGTCGCCCAGCATTTCATGTAGTTATTTTGCAAATGGAAAGCTAGTACATGCTGGTGATCTGATTTTGAAAAGTTTTTTTTTCCCCACTTTTGTACCTAAATAAAGAGATGTGGGTATAAGAAAACAGCAAATAAAACTCCATGAGTACTGTCTCAGAAACACTGTTGCAAAAGATGGTAACAGAAAAGTCAGGAATCATATCCCAAACTTGAATTTCTCTTTCTTGATGATTCTCCTACATGCAGTCTTAATCATAATGTTTCCTTTCTATCTCACAAAAATTTTAACCACTAAATACTATGCAGTCATTTTATATTGATAGTAAATAATGTTTGTGAAATTTCATAATGTTATCCTCAGGAAAAAATAAAATACATATTTCTTCCCATTTCCATGTCTTCCCAAAGTATTTCAACCACATCCTTCCAATTGCAAAAAGAAATATTCAGACAAAGATTATATGATGGCTAATTCTTGTAAATCTCTTCACTCACAATCACGGAGACTTATAAATACTTATCCTGACATGTAAATCCACAATGTAAACTGAAAACAATATTGGGATGCATTAGACAGATCAAAATATTTGTGTGCAATAGCGCAGCTAATGCTTTTCTTAGAGGCTACATGTACACTATACATAAGCTACTTGGATCCAATTCTATATTTTTAATATGTGCATTGGTGTATGCATACCACAGAGAGCATGTAAACACTATCATCTATATGTACTTGCGTCTTATAAACTCACAAGTGGATACTTTGAGTAACTTCCTGATAAGGAAGCACAGATGAAATGAAAACAACTCATCCATTGTGACTAGTAGCCCTTGCTGGAACCAAGGACAAGCATCAAGGACAAGCCTTTCACCTTAAATGGAAAAAAACCCCAACACTATCAGTAAGGGAAATTTCCTTCTCAAACTTCAGAAAAAAGAGAGGAATTCTTTTGGATTCTGATTCTCTCTGTTGGTACCCCTTTTTCCTTCCTGGTTTTTCTTCCATCAATGAGAATACGGAGAAGAAGGAAAAAACCAGCGAGACTATCTAATGTCTTCATTTCAAATACAAAATCAAGTAACTATTTACAAAAGTGGCCTTCTATGACTTCCACTTTTAATCAGCTTTAATAGCCCATGTACTAAGTTTACTTGTTATGAATGATAATTATCCAGTCATAGTCTCCTTTTATTTGTGTCTGTGAAACAAAATGGATTTCAATCAAGTTATTCTTCATTTACACTGTTGCCAGGGAAAGGAAACTGAGACTCATCAGCACAACCAAAGGTATGAATTAAATATAACATTTCCTTAAAGCACCTTTTTCTATTCAAATTTCTTTCACCTGAAGCGTAATTAATTAATTTCTTGTAATGACGCTGTTGTTTCTCTTTTAATGCTTTGCTATTGTTCATTTCCTGGAATTAAGAACATAAGCATAGAATACCAGCTTTTCAAAGTAGGACTCTGCAAAAGTGTTTCTCTTCAGATGTTCTTTTTACCAAGCAGCAGACATCTCTGAAAATTTCAGTATGGGAGTCAAGGGTTTTGTATAGCAAAATGAAGATTTGTTGCCATTTCACCGAATTTGCTATACTGATCCTTTATTTAAGGCACATAATGAATTACTTTAGTTCAGCTTAATAAACAATGTCCTCATTAGTAGAACTGGTTTGTTCCATCTTCAACCCTGAGATCATTTTTATAAAAGAATTAAAAGTTCCTTAAAAATAAATTTAACCCTGCCATGGGCACGTTCCCACAGGCACAACAACGTACTACATGCACTAGAAGAAAAAAGATTCAGAAGTGGTTTCTGCTGTGTCCTTAAACATTCACCTACAGTTACATTTTCCTTTGAAATTAAATTTAAATTGGTTCACAAAAGTTGATTCTGATCGCAGATTTACCTGTGGTCTATTTATTGTGGTGTATTAAATGCTGTAATTAACAGTTATGCTACAGGCAAAACAGACTTAGTTTCAGTTTAACAAACACTGTTTCACACCATCAATTTTACCAGAAACACTACTTCAGGGTACTAACACTGAATATTACAGAAATTTCTAGGAAATTACCATAATTTAATAGTATAACTTGTGGAACAAATGCAGTGCAGCCCATCACAAGGTATTGTTGAAAATAACTCACTAGATAAGGTACACCACATTAATAGTAAAAGACTATCAAGAGAGTACGGGAAAGTAAATACCAGGTAGGTATTATCCACCTCTGGATAATACTCCACCTCTGAGTTAAGTGAGAATTTTTCTTTGAGAGCACAGATAACCTTAAATTCTGTGCATGTAAGTACCATAAGTAAAATGTTAATCTAATCAAGCAACAATTAAAGCCTCTTTTTATAAGTGTGTCAGCAGAACTGACAGATTCAATTTGATTCCTTCTGCAAGAGATTACTGAGCTGAGAATGTCTCAAGGGTGTTCCCTGAGCAATTGCTGGAGCAATACATACGGTTTCTATTCTCATTGTACTTGATTCAGCAGAACGAACATCCAGCTGCTGGTCTTGGGAGCACCCATAGACTTAGCAAGAAAACTAGTAAATTTTGTTCCCTTGCTCTGTTTTACCAAAGTCTACATTGAGCCTTTAATTCAAATGGTAGAGGGTGAGATGGAAGATGTAAAAGTAAGTAGTTGACTCAGTTAATGATAATGAATCCTGGGAAGAGAGGATAATTTTATTTTTATAAAAATAAAAAAATTACCTAAAATCGCATTATCTTAAAAATTAAAAATAAACAAAACAACAATAAGCCATCTGAAAACAATTTATATAATATCTTTTCCCTTTTGTCTTTTTCTCTCATACTTTCACAATCCTTTTATTTGAACCATATCAACTTGATTAACCTATTTAAGAAAAGTAGAGAATTGGAGAAAGAAAGTGAATTATGACCGTGATAGTTTTACCACTTGATTATTTCTCTTTTCACTTATAGGTTGACCAAACTTTTACACTGAAAAAAAAAGAATGGTTGGGAAATCTTCCTTTCTGCAGCTTTTCTTTTTTATGTCACTTTTTCATACCCCTCCATGGAATTCACTATTTTCTTTTCTCAGTTGTCTTATTTCTTTCCTGTTGCAATCTAATCCTTTCCATTTGCTTTTCTGGACTTAGGATATTTGCCAATTGAGATATAAAGTAAACAAATTCTACAGGTTTTTGATTACAGACACATCTACACAAATGTACAGCATCTGACCATGGAGTTCAGTATAAACTTTCTTTCATGCTCTGATATCTGAATGTATGTATCTGAAAACAGGAAGAAACTTGAGTAAAAAAGCATTTTCAAGACATCTTTATTTCCAAATGAAATCTACCTTTGTGCTTTCAAAGAAGGTAGTCCATTAACCTAGATAATAGAAGGACCAAAATACATAAATACTTAGCATACAGTCTCACAATGTGGTAAAGAATTTAGCTATTAAAACAAAATTAAACAAAAAACCCCGCGCTTTTAAAAAAAAGTTAATGAGTTTGGTCAGATTTTGTCAAATGCAGTTAGATGGAAAAAACAGCCACAAAGAACTGTGGTGGTAAAGCCACTTCTTCTCTCTAAATGGACAACCCAGGTTCAATTCCCACCTCAGTCTAAGGAGATTTGAATGTAAATTTGTTATTTATTAGTCCTGGGATCAGGTACTCTAGGCTCTTGTTAACCTTATATTCTCAGAGACATAGCTGTTTGCTGCAGTCAAACGCTCATCTCCTAGGTGCATGGACTGTAACCACTGAATTAGGTTTCTCTTGATCTGGTCAAACACATTAAAGAATGCTTGCAAATGGGACAATTGCTGGCAGAGATACTGAAGGAAGCAAAGAACTGAATGTCTCACTGCCATCTGAACAAAATATTAAGACCTAAGGTAGTAGAAAAATTCTTTCACATCCATTTCCAAAGAACAAATATGATTCAGTGTCTTCCATCCTTCCATCCTGCAAACTCCAATTTCTCTCTTTCAGGATGCTGACAGATACCTTCATGGAGTATTTGATTTTATTCTAAGACTGTTTAGTTTTTCAGTTGCCAGGGTGTTGTCTGGACTTGAAACATTCACCGAAGACACCGGTATTACTGATTCACAAGCTTAGAAACTGTGTCTGAATTTTCAGTTTTATTTTCATATGTCCTCAACACATATATTTAGTATACATACA
>VXBW01000805.1:237784-262229 GCA_013400375.1 Thinocorus orbignyianus
CTACAGCAGGGGTTTTAAACGAGATGATCTTTGAAGACTTTTTCCAACTCAAACCATTTATTTGACTATATAAAAATAACACACAGACTTGCAACTTCTGTTAGTTCTATATGAACATGGTGCAGGCAGTCTAACTGGAAAAAAAAGTAAATTCTAGACAACAACACTTCAGTTTGTAACGTAACCAATATACCTAAAAACTGGATCTGTAAAGGACCTTTATGTATCTCTGCTGCTAGGCAGAAAAGTTATAAATATTAAAATAAGCCTGTCTTTTCAATTTCTCAGTCCTACTCTGTGCAGATAGAGCACCACCAAAATCTCTCTCCTAAACTACAGGTCATACAAGGCCAGCAAGCTCTACCTACAATGTGTGAAATCTGTTTGGAGGTGTCAGTTCAGTTGTCAGACGTGTTTTACAGTGGATGTAAGAGAGACAGATGCTGGAATTTACTCCAAGTGAGCAAAAATTAATCTTGCAAGAGAAGAGCATGGGCAAACCTAACCATGAGTAGACATCTAAAAGTGTATGAGTACACTGAAAGCAGGACTAAAGATATTCCGTGTCCTTTCAAGAGAACTCGTAGGTATGTAAACTCTAGATATAAAGTCTGAAGTTCTACTATACTGTCCTTAAAAAGGAATGTTCCAGGTAGATACTCAAACTAAAACAGGAGGAGGAGTTATCCAGAATTTCTAGCCATTTTAAATATCCACAATAGATACTTACTGTCTGAGCCTGTCTGTGTACGGCATACGAAATAACATGAGTCTCATCAGCTCAGTAGCTGTCTCTACAGCATGCAACCTTTTATTTTTTGATTGAAACTTGACATTTATCATACTGTTTGGACAGATTCTAGTGACAATTTGGAAAGAAATGTGTTGGGCTTTTTGTCAGCATTTCATGTTAGCACAGGAGACCCTATTAACTCAGAACCAGAAAAAATATCCACTGAATGCAAAAGAGGGACAAAATAAGTTATTTTTTCATTAACTATGTCAATTTTTCAAAATGTTTCCAAGTCAACCCAGGGGATGTGAAAATCTAAAGTAATGGTTTATATGTTATTTACTAATGCTGGCTTGAGGAGAAACTTGAACAAGCCAGCTCATTTCATGCAACAGCACTTACAAGCTATTTCATACTCTCCAGCAAAAATCTATTTCCAAAAACTTTGATCTGCTACTGGTTTCTTTGATTTTCAGCTTCATTTCAACATCAGGGAAAACTCATAAGTGAATTGCAGTTAGTAGAGGGCAATGCTTGTCTAAATGGTCATCACATAACCAGAAATCCTACTGAAAGTAAAGTCAGAAAAACCACTGAGACTGGAAGAAAAAACAGAAAGCAAGACATGTCTTAAAAAAAAAATAATTGGGATTTTCTTCCACAGCTAGGTATTTTTGGATAAAAAATACTCTGTTCACGTGACTTTATATAATCTCTGGACATGACTCATACCATCCAGAAAATGTCAAATTACAGTATACTTTATAGCAGAACTCAAGATCTTAAATAATTCGTGTAGCAAGAAGGTGACAATATTCCGAGAAACCTCAGTATATTTAGTGGATTAAGAGGTGCCGATGAAGTAAAAAATATCTCAAGTATTATGAAATTTTACAGTATAATTATTTTAATAAAATAAGTTATTTTTTGGCAGTCACTAATTTCCATTACTGAGGGAAAGACTTGCTGTGATAAAGTGTGAAAGCCATGCAGGTGACTTAACAAGAGTACTTTCTACTTAGATAGTGATCAGAAGTGTTATATTAAATCTTTCAACATGTTGGCACTCTTGGTTTCCTATTTAGAAATGTGTGTACATGAGTAAAGTTATTTATGCAACTAAATCTACTTTAGTTCAGCGAACATGGATTCATGTGAAGTATTACATATTTTGCTGTCATATTTTTGTAGAACCTCAGCCACTACACCAATATAACCAAGACATGTACATTTACTGCTTTTTTAATTTTTTTTTCCTAATTACACTTTATCAGAACACCTGCTTTAATATTTACCTTTAAAAAAAGAAAAAAAAAGAGAGCATTTTTTTGATGGATAGATATCACAACAGTTGTTCACACTATTAGATTTTCATGGAACTTTTGGTATAGGTGAAGGCTACAACAGTGATTCTCTGGTGTACCCAGGAAATATTTCACCTAAGGTGCGTGCCCCGATTATATCATCTGCATAATATTCTTCGTATCTTTCCCTGTGTGCAATTTGTTTTAAAAAACCCAACCTATCTTTCTGTATTTTTGAAAAATCTATTTTGATGATATATTTAAGCCACACAGACCCTAAGGACATTGATATCAGACTAATCTTTGGCTGGTTTTCACTCTCTGTTAACTCCCAGAGAAATACTGTGACAGTGTCTTTATAACTCTCTCTCCACTCTTCCCCCACGAAGGAAGCAATCTAAAAAGCTATTTCACAGTATCCAAGAACAAATAAAGAAAAACAGCACTTACTTTTTACTGATACACAAAGAACTTGTCAGGTTTTGGCTGTAATTCTTAATTTTCTTTAAATGCTCCATGGCATTTAAATTTACTGTTTGTCAAAACGGTTCACTGTTATATTTCCTGACAATTTCTGATCTCACTTACATACAGCACAGGGACTTCACAAACAGAAAATTTAGTGTATTGTCTTCTGGCAACTTCAGGGAAAACAAAGAGAAGTTCGATGATAAGATTTTCTGAAGCTGGTATCCATATGGTTTGTAAAATTTTTAAGTATTTTAAAATAGGGCACATACTATGTCAAAGCTTAAAATACAATTAACCTATATAAAGCTCAAAACATCATATTATTTGGCAGCACAATGGTGGGAACAACCAAGCTCTATGCCACAGCAGGGATTTCTGGGAATCTTTTCCTATTTCTTTTGGTTTTATCACCACATTTCAATTCATTTTTTGATAACAGATTCACTGTCTCTGACAGTAAAATGTATTTGCTCTGTTCATTTGTCACCAAGCTGCTCACCAGCAAGGTCAGTTTATTGTGAGAATTTTCTTAAACATGTGAATTTGAAATAAAAGAAAATTATAAATAGTGGCAAAATGTTCAGCAGTAGTATGGAAGCTGAACAGAATCTTTGACTTTGGATCTGAATTCTATTTAAACAGACAATAAGTTTTTCTGTTACAGCTAGAGATCAAACAAGAAAAATGCACTTTCATGCTAAATTAAATTTGATGGTTAAGCAAAATTGTCCTCTATTAACAGAAAGAAAGGTAAATTAAATCCTATATATATAACCTTCTTTCCATGTGAGATACTAAAGATAGAGACAATTAAGCAAATATGGTGATGACCAATCCTGTATTAAAACTGAATTTCAAAACTTTCATCCTGGTCTGGAAAAAAATTAAACAAAATAATAATTGAAAAAATAATTTAGACAAATCCATGTAAAAACACACCAGACTCAACAGCTTCCAATTAAAATTTAGAGTCGCCTGTAAAATTGATAGTATTTAGCACAACTCTGCTTTTTTAAAAAAAAATTTGTGTGTGTGTGTGTTTGTAACAACACAAATTATACCTCTGATTTTTTCAGTCTTTATTCATACAAATATATTACAGGCTGCATAAAACCATTAGAATATTATCTCTACATGCATAATATTTGGTAAGTCATGAGTATTGACATTATCCCCTGAAAATAATGCTGGAATGCTGAAGTCTGTATCTAAATAAATTTAATTACTGGTTTTATGTTATGCAAAATTTATGATAAATCTTCTAGTACATACTATGTGAGTGTATTTAGGCAGAAATCTGAAATTTACTTGTGTTCTGTAGGATAACTCATTGTTATGTAAGTGAGGGAAAAATCAATGATTTCTGACACCAAAAGCAGTACAGGTGAATGCTATGTAAGTTTATATAGGAAGACTGTGAAATCTTGTGAATTTCAATTTCTGGTAACAATCTTATGGATTTTCTTTGGAAAACATTGCTAGAACAAATGTATTTTCTGGTCTTTGCTGGTTTTGTGACATAAATGGTTGTTGAAAGGAAACACAGGTCTTAGACCATTGCACCCTCAGTCCTTGTAAGACGCTAATTATTTAAATAACTAAAGCTGCACTGAAAACCTGATTTTAATCACCTCTTGGAACACTCTTGAAATACTATGAAACACTCAAACTTTGCAACTGGTTTAAGATTATGGGAACACTTAAATTCATTTTGTTCAGTAGTCTGAACTAGAAACTCTAGTCTTCTCAGATGAAATATGGATGCACTAACACATTGTGTCACTATATGCTGTGCTCCTATTAAAAATTTATTTGCTAAAAAATAAGGGGTTGCTATTACTTCCAAATAAGAAAGCTGTCTTCGGTCTAGTTAATGAAATATATTTTTCTGTGAAAGATTGTATTAACTGTGCAATTGAGTATGTGAATTTTGCAATCTGAATGTTAATACGTTATTATGGAATGCCTAAATGAATTTCCTGTATATAACTATCATTTGCATACATCAAGGGAAAGTTGTGCATCTCAGTAGGCTAGAAGATCTGACAGGCTCCTCTACTGAGCTGCAAAAGTACAGAATGATCAGAAGAGAAAGACTGGATTGAGAACTACTCTTCACTGCTGCAAGGAGTTGCTCCATAAACCTCAAAGAGAAGACTGAAATGAGTTAGCTACATCTGTACGTGGGGTTTGGGGTCAAGAAGACTCCACTTCTCTTCCTAATGAAAGAGAAAATTAGTATCTTTGCAATGAACAGAGATACAGTGAGAAAAATGTATCAGGGTGAAGATTCTGCAATGGTACTGGGGTAGGTGAAGGTAGGAAATTAAAAAGAAAATGGGGGGAAATAGGATATAATATTCAAGAAACTGCAATTATTCCTGGGTTTGTATTTTTCAGTTCTGAGGAGTAAAACGGTTATTTTCAGACATTAATACTCTATAAGCATGCTAGAATCTTCTCAAGGTAAAGAAAGACCTAAGATCAAAATATGAAACCCCAAAGTTAGTTTTAAAAAAAACCTTACATTTCAAAGAATTTGTCAGTAGTTGTTGCAAAACTCAGAAAATTAGTGTGTTTGGGATTTTTTTTAGGAACAGATATGTGGCTCCAAATCATAATTTTAAAAAAATTCACCCATATTGTTCTGCTCTACTTGCAGGAAAAAAAAAAAAAAAATAAAAAAAATAAAAATTAAAGCTGTCCTTGACTGATTTACTGAATAACTTTTAGTAATGTTTTCTGTTACATAGTCTAGACTCCTGCACCAGAAAAGCCTGCAATATTCTAGGCATACGCTCAGTTTCCCAGCTCTATCTGATCTAACACAGATTAGGCTTTCTACCTTGCGCATGACCAAAGGGACAGCTGCATATCCCTGTGTCTGTGACTGATGTGGAATGCTGTGTTAGGCTTGGTACCTACTGTCAGAGCTGACATTAAAGGCTTGAGCCAAAACCAGGATAAAACTGTATCAGTCAGTCATTAATTGCAGCTGAACCACCTCAAATAATTCTTGCACCAGTTAGTGTCCTTTCACCTTTGGAGAAAGGATAGCATTTGCTGAAGTACCTTGGCAGTTTTTATACCTGAAGTTCTCCTGCAAGTGGCACAAGGTCAGAGACCTTGGAGGCACTGACCCTTTATGCTTTTCTTTCATTCAGAAGTGAAAATTGCTCCATCTCTATACTGACTGACACTACATTGGTGTGAGATGAAGAGAGAGGTCTTTTTCTAGGACTCAGGGCTCAAAAACAGTTAAAGTTTTCTACTTTTAAGCTCTATCATTAGAAGCCAGTACAAAAACTAAAGCACCATCATAGCACAGTACCTCCATAAATCATAGCTGACAGTCCTACAAATCTTGAATTCATAGAGAAACAGTGTTCAAGTAAACTATACCACAATAGATGATTCTCGAAAGGAAGAATGCAAAGAAACAAAGGACTACTATACCTTAAATGGACATAGATGTAGGAACAAGATATCTTAAAGACAAAAATGTACAACAAGCTACTACAAGATAAACCTGGATTCAGAAAGTTTAGCAAGTATCTGTTGAAATCAAATTAACATATAAATTGCTTCTATATTTATAAATATTCAAGTTATTCTGGATTTTTGTAAAACACTATTTTCTGTGTAGAAATGCATGCTAATTATGCAAGATGTCATAACAGGGGCTATTTCCTTAGAACAGGAAAACCACCTAACAGTCCTCTCCTATGATATGTACACTCACTTTTGCTCTCTGTAAGTCCTTCCATTATTTAAAGAAAAGCATTCTCTAGAAATAGTTGTCAGATATCATGGAAATGACAGAAAATCCCATTAAACAGTCATATTAACAGGGGCCACAGTATAATTTGCAAGTTTTGACTGCAACAGGTTGCAAACTTAAAAATCCTTTTCTGAGAAAAGCCTGTGTCCTGATGCTCAGAAGATTATAGGTTTAAGAAGCACACTTCACAGTCGTCTCCCCGCAACCATGAGCAAAATAAAATTCAAGTTTTACATAAAATCAGGGATGATGTCTTGTAATTTCAGGACCTGGTTTTGTTCCTGCTAAAATTAATTGAAGCAAATGCAACCACTCACTTTGTATATTTGCTACTAGGAAGTGTCAAATAGAAAAATGTAGACAAATGCCATGAATACAAAATATTAACCATAGGTTTTGAGAAATGTATTCGAGAACTTTCCTGACTGCAAACAACACCTGCAGTAACTATAGCTGAAAATTTGGTTGTGCATTTACAGTAAGCATTTGACATGCTGTAGGTATTACCGTCAAACACCTATAACTGAAAGTTATTAAAGGAAGATTAACTGAATCTCTGCAAAGCCTTTGAACTTTGTTATGGTAATATTTAAAAATAATCCCACATAACATGTATGCTGCTCTTCCTTCATTAACAAGTTGCATTCTAACCTTCTGGGAATGCTCTTATCTTTATGTTATCTTTCCTGTTCACAAACCAAAAGTTTCAATATAAAATATTGCTGATACTAAAAAAAAACCAACCTAAAAAAACCCCAGGGAGCATTCCAATTTGAATTTGCTCTTCTTAATATTTTTTTTAGTATCAAACATCTGCGTGTCAGATTGAGAAGCAGGTGCAGAGTGTGAGTTGTTGGCTACTGTGGCATTTGGTGTAGCAATAATTCATGAAACAGAACTGACAGCTAAAACAGCCAAAGGAAATAAATCATCAAGCATTAGTCTACTGAAACAAACATCTCACACATAATCTGAATGTATTTCTGAAATGTTATTAATTGGTACCTTCAACCTCTCTGACATAATGACCACTGAGTAAAGTCCTGGCTCAATGCAATCAGCACTTCTAATTTAACAACAGAAGGCTGCAAAATAATGTCTGGCAATGATATGAAAAAGTCAGACTAGTGTATTTGTGATCTGTACCAAAGCAACTAGCAGAAAAAATGATGATGAAATACTGAAAGCAAAAGGGTAAAGAAACTGTATTGGAGGGAAATCAATACAGCCTTATAGATAAAAATATCTCGAAAATATGGTAGAGTTCTGTGACAGATTCAATAAGCAGGTGGTTGAGCTGGTAGTGTCTAGGAATACTGTGGGAAGTCTTAACAAGTCTGTCGCAAAGCCTCTTAAAGAAACAAAGCTATCATGCAATGGAAGGGAGCCTCCGCGTTTAACAGTATTGAGGTATAAAACAGATATCACAATGTGGAGAGGTTACAGGCACTGTGAACAGTTTAACATACTGGAAAATGACTTGAAAGAGGGATTCTATATAACACAGATTTATTCAGAACTCCCAATTCCTAAAGGCAACTCGAGAAAATAGACTTTTCTTAACACTGGATTAATTGGTAATAAAATGGTAAATGTAATTTAGAAAGTATAAAGCAACACAAAGGGGAAAAGCACAAGTATGATTCCTGATTCAGCCTTTTGGAAAAGTCATGCATAATTGTCATGGATAATTCCTGGAAATCATGATTTCAGCACCAAGTGTTATCAGAAAGCCAAACAGAACCTTACAAATTACTGTGAAAGGATTTGAAAACAAAACATAAAATGTTATATAGCTCTAGTTAGCTGATTTTAAGAAACATGTGATGATTACAAAAAAATACAAAATGACAGCAAAGGTGATTACAAGTATGAAATTCTTTTATAGTACCACATAATGTAAGAGACAAGGGATTTCCACCCAAGACAAATAAGGCATAGGAGACGGGCACAAAGTAAGATAAAAATCTTAAAGTGCTGTGAATACTGAGAGGGACTAGGGAATGATAATTCCCTGTTTTACTGCAAGTATATAAATAAAAAAATTCTCTCAGTTAGAGTATTTAAATTTAAACTGTGAAACACATTAATACAATGTGCTAAAGGAATAGATTAAAGATGGATGAGTGAAAAGATGAATAAAATTATAATTTGATGAAAAAGACCATCAGGGTCTCCAAGCAAAGCACCTAAAACACACTGCTCTGGAAGGTTCTCCCGGCTGATGTTACAAGCTGCTGTGTACTATAAGATTGAGGAATATATAAAAGAAAATAATTTTATAGTTGCCTTGATTTGAACATGTTTTCTTTTTTGTATCTACTGCTGTTTATCATTCTCACACAGAAAATCCTTTTTGCAGGCATTCAAACGTTTTATAGCTCTGCCAATTATGACACTAAAGTAGAAATCAAGAGATCTTGATGCTGGTTCTGTCTCTGCCCACAAACTCTCTGTGCAGAGGTCTCATTTTCTTCTTTACCTTATTGAGATTCATGAACTTGTGGATGTCTAAACACAATTTTTTAGTTCTAACTGAGTTATGCATATCGTCTTACTGTTTAGAGGTTTTTTTGCCTATTTCATCTGGAGAAGTTGTTACAACATGGTGTAAACTGTGGGATGGCACCCTGTCCCTTAAGTGTGATGTCGTCGGGTCTACGTACCTATCAAAGTCCAAGGGATGCTTTGACTTGAGCTACTCCAAAAAGCCTTTCCACCTTGCAATTGTTATTTCTGAGGCCCCAAATAGTTAAGAATAAGTAAAAAATAGCTAGAGGACTTTTTTTGAAAGAAGGTCATTGATTTCAAATAGATTCCATCTTGAACAAGAAAAGAGGAGTTCAGGAAACAAGAAGGAGTAGATGACAGAAAACAAACCATGGAGAATGAATTGGCGGTGAGGTGGGTGAATAGCCCTATGTTCTCGTTTTTAGTTTCTGCAAGTGCGGTTTCCTATCTAGCACTGTACCTTTTCCTGACCATCTTCATTGGCCAACATGGTATGTAATAAACACATGGTACTATTAGGACAAAAATATCTCCAGACTGCATCACAAAACTATTTTTATAGAAGGGGTTAAGTTTCTTTCACACTTCACAAAGTAATGAAAATGGTAACACACAGATTTCTAAAGACCCATCAGCACACGCATACTCAAAATGATTCTGTAATCTAGATATATTCAGGAAGGGAGGAAAGGAGAAAAGGAAGAGAGGAAAGCAATAGAAGAAAGGAAGAGCAGAGGAAGGAATACATAGAGAACAGGGCTCTGCAGCTGAGATATGTCCTGTTGACGTCCACTCAGTCACTCTAACAAACACTGTAGGGACAACAATTTTTTTCACTCCAAAGTAACAAGCCATCCATTCACGTGCTATAGACATTTCAGGTAATGCATCCTTATGTCCCATAAACAGAAGCTGTTATCAGTACTTGTCTAAATCAACTAACAACTTTTTTCTTGGTTCAAAACTTCTCACCCGTGTCATTTGACTCATCAGTGAGGTAGCTATGAACAGCCAGCACTCTTGAAAGTAAAAAAAACCAATTCCATTGCTTCTATAAGAAAAATTTTGGGGTTTTTAGCAACATAAAAACCACACACCACAAGTTTGGCACTGTCGGTGAATTCTGACCCCGTAGGCGAACAACCCTACTACAAGAACTATGCATAAAATACCCTGAAGAATCTGAAAACTCAGCCAAATAACACAATTTTAAAACTTCAACAGCATCACTAAAGCATTGTGAATTCTGCTTCAGGCCTCCCTGAAGGCATACCATTACAGACGTGACAGCCCTGAACCAGTGCTTGGATTTGGCATTTACTAGTCCCTCATCCAAACCATTAATAACGTTGTCAGTGTCACCACCCTCAAATCAACCCTTCAGGGTAATAAAACCAGAGGTGGCTCTTTTCTTATCCCAGTCTGAAACCCAGGTAAGCTGAGAGTTGATCCTTGCTGCTGTTGCTGCCAGCTGGTGCTGACCCGTGGACAGGTAGGAGAACTTCTCTCCTCCAACTGGAGCTGAACTTATCTTTTTCAGGGAATCAGAATGAAAATGAAATAACTTCATCAATATTTCACTTGCTACGTTGAAAAATCCTCAGAAAGAACTGTCTGAAGGTAGTAGTATAAAAAATAGCTCCTGTATGTAAACCTATACGGATCAAAAAACAGAAGCAATTTTTTCAAATAATTCTTAGTAAAATAATATAGCTGCATAAACAGAGCAGCAGTACTTTACTCATTACTAAAATGTCTGATTTTCTGAAACAGGAAGCAAAGCATTTAATTAACTGATAAGCTAAATGAAATGATGAGACCATAAAACATAATTTTTAGTTAAATATTATTCAGTTTCAAATGTTAGGAATGATTAATGTTCATGAGGGGAAAAGTAAAATTGATGTTAATTAGTTAATTATCTAAATTAAAAATGTTGAGGCAGGAGAGGTGACAAGTCATATAAATACTTACTTAGTTTTCCCTAAATGTGTAAAGAAATATTCGTTTGTATTTCTGTGCACTCAGCTGTACATATTGCGTGATAAGTAAAAAATAACAAACCAGTCTCTATTAGTCATAGAAACACAATTTAAAAAAGTACTACATACGTACCCTGATTTGTATATGGATAAAAGCTAAATCTTTCTCTTGTTCACATTAATTTAGAATGTATTTATTACTCTTATTTTTTACTCCATAGAAGAAATTTTGTTAAGGAATGTCTTGAATGAGATTAAAAGAAACTGGGACAAAGAAAAGATGAAATAGTTCCTCCATTAAAACACAATCACTTTGTCTGTGAACTGAAGTGAAAAAGTTTTAAAATTGAAACATCGAAATTCCCAACTTACTTTACTCAAAATTGCTGTATGGATACCTTAATAGTTATTTTAAAAGTGAAAGGCAAAATCTAGCTTCAGTGTGTTTCTCTGCCTAAACTGATCTATTTAACTTCATTGCACATCTCTGCTTTTGCCTTTAGTATTGCATTTTTGTTCCTGCTTTAACAAGCATCTCAGTACTCATTTGCATCTAACTTGAGTAGTCGTATGTTTGTGCACTGATGGGTTCCAAACATGGAAGAGATATCAGAGGTGTCTTGTGCTTGCATGAAAGGATGAGATAAGCTTGACTACAACAGAGAGCAAAGTAAAACAGTAACCAGCAACGGTGTAGTCGCTGCATGGTGTGTTCTTGTTTTGATGTTGTGATACGAGAGTTCACCAGGTTACAGGACTTGAGAAAATTGCCTATTGCTTGTGGCAAAACTCTAACATTGCCAGTATTAAAAAAAATCTGATTCTGAAAAGAGTAAAGTAGGATCAGATGAACTTCAGGAGAGTCTATATTTACTGATGAGCTACCTATGTCCAGAGAAACCATCACCTACGCTAATGTCCAGTACTTCCTCCAGAAACAAAATAAAATAAAACTGGTAAGTATAGGAGTCACAGTGAGGTCAGTGCAAGATCACCAAAGCAAATAACATACTGTTATTTCAGATGTAATAAAAACGGTTAAACTAGAACGAAGAGAGGTCATTCATTTATCCATATGTGAAATGCAACACTTTAAACATCTGCAATATAAACAGACTAATCTTCTTTTCAGTACAAATCACATTTCTTAATTTTCAATTTGACTAAGCACTGCTTACCCTCTCAATGTTACTTAGAGATTTACAGTTGAAATACTATTTATGAAGGGAAATAATTTTGCAGCAGAACTGTTGGAAGTCTTTTAATAACTGTGATAACACTTTCCTTGAAAACTGATACTTTTTTGAAGGGTGGCTGCACGTTCGATATACTGAATAGTTCATTTTAGATGGAAGATGCTGTTGTAGTGAGTTTTCTTTAATTTGTTATAACTGATTACATAAAATTAGTAAGAATGGGACAAAAGCTCAGTTGTCTAGGTCAAAAGAACTACAATCTTTGATCATACATCTTCTCCACCATGATCTTAATCTGTCTACATAAAATTACAAGAATAAGATTCAAGGTTTCTTGTGACCAACTATATGTGTATTTGAGAGAGCAGGTAACTAAGAGTCCTCAAGACCACACTTCTTATTTTCTGAAAGCTAACTAACTATTTAAGAATGGAACTGTCTTTGTTTAACAACTAATTAAGCTCTTAAAATTTGATTCTCCTTTATTTGTATGGAGGAGCTAATTAGCAAAGCTGGTGATTTGCTTTCTTTTCTCCAGTTATGTAACATAAGCTCAGACTTAAAAAATTAACTTCTGCTTGGGAGAAGAGAAGTCATCTATCCACGGCCTTCAGTAACTTTTTACTAGCAACGTGTCAGGAAAAGGTGCACTGTTTTTCTTTTGTGCCAGTGTGGTGGGTTGATATTGGCTGGAGGCCAGGTGCCCACCAAAGCCTTTCTACCACTGCCCTTCTCAGCTGGACCGGGGAGAGAAAATAAAATAAAAGGCTCATGGGTAGAGATAAGGACAGGGATAGATCACCCAGCAATTACCATCATGGGCAAAACAGACTTCATGAACAAACTTATTTTGATTTATTACCAGGTAAATCAGAGTAGGGGATAAATGGTTCTCTATGAACACAGAATATCGCATGCAACACTGAATTTCTGTCATTGCAATTATTATGCTTACATTATTACTACCTTACAAGAAACATGACTATTTTGCCACAAAATACAAAGAGCAAAAGATGTCAGTCTTGAAGACTAGGTTGGTCTTACAGTCAGAAATAATAATCAGTGCTTACCATGTGATGGTTTTTAACTTTCTTTATGCCAAAAGCAGCAGACTAAAATTGCTTTTTGCACTTTCCTGAGGACATTAGGAGAAGATATCTTTTTATTATTATTATTATTTTCCTATTATTATTATTATTTCAAAATAATTTTGGTACCAACAAAATAACTTACTACTTCAGTACTAGTGTTTCAGTTTCCTGTTTTGTTCCTGAAACAGAAGATTCTGGTTTGCAATTCGTTGAGACAGAACATAGTATTAAGGTACAGCTCAACATGAGGCAGTGGGCACTAAATGAACACACTTACGTCACCTCTTTGAAATGTAACTGCATTGTAGACCAGATACTTAATTTTTTAAATAAAATAGACCACTTAAATCATGTGACTCAGTTATCTTTTATTCCAGATCTGGTTCATTGACTCAACTCATGTTAGTTGATTAGAAACTAAGTGAATTATTAACCTGCCAAGTACTTTTTGTAACAGGAAACATATCTGTTGAGTTTGTGGGTTCAGCCTGGTGATGGGAAATAATTTGCACACTAATTGACAGCTGTAGGTTAAACAATAAAAAGGATAAAATGTAATTCTAATTTTTTAGAATGAAAGAAAAATGCACATAACACATCTTCAGATACACAGGTTGGTGATATTTCATCGGGAGACTTACATTCAGCTTTTTTCTTGCTCTAAAAATAGCGGAATTCCTATTTTCCACTCCTATTCTATAACACTTTCTTCTCTTATGATATGCATTTTCAGTCATCAGTTTGTTCCCCAGAGATAAAAGGTAATTTTCAATGCATTTATCATAAGTCCCATTCCCTCCCATGCCCCTCCCAAATATAGCATTATTTGAGGAACATGTTTTGCTATTTATGTGATAAGGGGAAAACCACTGACATCTTAGGAAACACATATGGCAATGACTAAATCCGAGTACAAGAAAGCAGAAGTAGTATTTAATGGTATTTAGAGAAGTAAAAAGCCTATTTGACAGAACCGTATTTCTATTCTTTCTTTTTGGATGTCCGTTTTGTGAGACATTGTTGAAAGGGATTAGACAGTATTATTTGCCACAGCAGAGTGGATTTCTTGGTGTTCTATGGTCACTTCCAGTCACATGTTTCAGTGTTCCCTAGGTGAAATTTTGCTCCCAGAGTGTATAATAAAATGGAAAAAGGGAAGCATCAGAGGAATTAGTAGGAGTACTGGATTATGCATATAAAGCTACACACAGACACACCTCCAGCTCATTCTGTAAGCTTTCACCATGTCTGAGACATCCAGTAAAAGGACCTTAGCACAGTGAGCTTTTGAAGCAATAATTGCAACCAAGGCATTTCAAAGCAGTCTTGGTGCCAAAATAGATTCATGGACATAATCCATTTAATAGTTTTTTCAGCAGCACACATTTTTCAAAATCTACCTTTCCATAGAGGATTCTCAGAAAAAAACAAAAAACCAACCAAACAAACAAACAAAAACCACACAAAATAGAGGGGCTAAATTAACTTAGTTTGTGCTTAGATTACTGGTGCTTTAACAGTGGAATGAAAACATACTTTACAAATAAAATGGGTCTGACCACTGGATGTCATCATTGGCTTAAACCTGATTACATTAACAGTGTTTTTCTGGCAAAAGGAAATTTTGGGCGGTTCCTATCATTCTATCCAAGATTCCTGAAGATACCTGGAGGTTGAAAATACCGCTCCGCTGGCAAATTCCTAAATACTCTTACTTAAATTAATCCTGGCCTTTACCTCAGTTTCCTGACCTGTAAAACACCAGCAAAGTGAAACCAGTCTTTTTTATCAGTAGGAGATG
This sequence comes from Thinocorus orbignyianus, assembly GCA_013400375.1. NCBI lineage: Eukaryota > Metazoa > Chordata > Aves > Ciconiiformes > Thinocoridae > Thinocorus > Thinocorus orbignyianus. Next base: position 252,655 of record VXBW01000805.1, read on the forward strand.
GCAAGAACTAGTAAAACAGACAGTCTGGGGCTGAGATGTGCTGTTAAAATATTGTGATTAATACATCAATCTGTAACCAATCAAGCAAACAAACATATTTTTTAAAATATTATGGTAGTATATTGTATTCTGCTCTACAATGTTAAAAGTAACATACATTTTGGAGAGAAAAGATTCCTGTTTTAAGAAGTGCAAATATTTACACGGAAAATATTTCATGGAACTATGATCATGGGTTTTTTTAGATCTGATGGAAAAGACTATTGAAAATCAAAGTCTCTGCCTTATTAAGTTTTCTCACTTCGACTTCCCTTCATTTCAGTCACTTCTTGTGTTGGAAACATAACGGTCGTAATGCTGATATAGAATGTTCAGAGATTGACCAAGGTCCATTTATGAAATATTGGAGGACTCCTTCTCTGAGAAAATTTCTAGAGTAACTTCTCATAATAGCATAAGATAACATGAGATCTCTGTTTCAAGGAGAGCCAAGGACTGCTAATTAGCAGCCAGTGGTCCCTAAGCAGGAGACAGGCCCCTTTTGCCTTGTAGTATCAAGAACTACATCCTTCTCTCCCTCCTTCTTCCCTCCCTAGTTCTCACAACATTTTTAGAGCACCTTGCAAGCTACTACTCCATTATTTACCTGTGTGTGTCATGGAATTGATTTTTTCTAAAGAATCCAGATTTCTACTTTCTTTATTGTTGGGCTACACTATTAGAGGTGAGTCTCCACAAACACAAAGAGGGAGTCCCTGGTCACCTCCCAGTAGCTCCTGGCTGGGTTTCTGGACTGACAGCAGGAGAGCAGCCAGCCTCATTGGCAGTGCTGGGGCTCACTGACCCTACATCCTCACATGTGCTACAGGGCTTTGGCCAACAGAGCCATGGGACTTATTATGCCAAGGTAGCCTTTTGGGTTTGTACCATTTATTATGGAATGTTCAGAGGAAGAACCCAGAGAGATCACCGTGATTTGAGGAGAAATGCGCATGGAGAAGGAATAAGCCCAAACAAAAATTGCTATCAAAGGGGCCATTCATATGCAAGCAGGGCTGGTTAGTGCACTCGTCTGGTGTGTACTAAGCCTGATCAGTGAAGTTTGCCTTGCTTTATCATTAAATCCCATTTCTAACTCTTCCCCTGGGCAAGGGAACCTATTCTGTGTTCATGTGCGTGTATAGCAATCTACATGCCAGCAACTGCCATGGGAACCATTTGTCATAAGCCTGATAACGGCTCTGGAAAATGTACATGAAGACAACTTTCTCCTGTGGCTTTCTCTCAGCCTTAGCTTTGGTATTGTAAAATGGAAAAGGCTTTTGAGGGTACTGCAGACATTTATGGGAAAATTCACTTCAGCAGTATAAGTTAGAATCACAGAGCTTCTTGCTTCCTGCATGCAAGAAAAGTCCTATTATGAATAAACTTAAAGAATGGAAATGAAGTCACAGCTGCCTAATAATTGTTTTTCATGCCAAAAGCTCACAAGCCATTTAGGAGCATTAACAGATTTACCACATATAAAGACAAAACTCTAATCCTGGTAGTACCTTGCTTCTCAAAGAGTCATTGTTGTCCTTGGACGTTTAGTATCTTCTCCTACTTCCTGCTTATAGCAAAACTTTGAACAACATGCAATTAACTGTAGCAATGACCTATAATATGATCAAGCCGTTCCTACCAAACACACTGCAATGGTGATCATGGCTGGGTTAAACACCTCAGTTTGTCAGTAAACTTGTGTTGGGTAACCATGCTCATTGCAACCAGAGCCATGAAAAATGGGCAGGAAGCCAGAGGTTAAAAGAAACAGGTGGAACTGACTATTCCTTTTGTGACTGACCCAATAAATAGAAATGCCAAACATGTAATATAACACTGTATTACCTGGTATTTCTCATTTAAAAAGAAAGTTCTATTTGTTTCCAAAACATTGCCAGCAATGTCTCAAAGCTGGACCTGACATGAAAATATTAATACACCCTGTCCACACTGGGCTCACTCTGAATCAAAGGCTCAGTAATTAGAACTTCTCTGTTTCTTCTTTATTCACTTTCTCTTCTCCCAAAGAACAAAGTTCCTGTTATGTGTCTAAATTCATTACTTCCTGAGAATTTTCTATGCAACATTACTAAGGAGTCAACTGGCTGACATTGTCCTACCTAGTATCTTCATTGCACTTGATATATGCAGATAAATATCTTACCTATAAGAGTATATACACACAAAAGCACCAAGTGGTTGAATGCACTGTTTATTACAAATAGTTTGACTAGCTTGTTTTTCATAAAAGTAGCCAGAACACTGACACTCTCTTTCACTGAACAGCAGAGATTTCCTATAATGGCATGGTTCCATTGAGAACACATGCAAATTCTGGCAGTGAGATTCCGACTCCTGAGCACTGAGATTTTCTCACTAATTCAGCACTGGAAGCAATAACAACAAAAAAAGCAAACCCAGGATATATAGGACAAATTCCTCATCATCTGGAAAGGAAGAAATAGTAGAGGCTGCAGGGTACTGTCACAGATGATGTGTTTGCTGCCTTCTTCTGTGTCTCCTAGCTCCTACTGGATCTCAACAAATGGAGAACATGCCAAACAAGGCACAAACAGGAATAGTCTTCACAACATGATGAGTAATGCAGTAGATTGCCTCCAATCTGAACAGAGAGGAACAAACCCACTTGGAGAATAGAAAGGGAAATCCAAAGTAGGTGGAAAAATATTTGCTTCTTCTGATTGTCCACAGATGGACTGAGGCTGCCGACCAGCCTGATTTGCAACGTGACACTCAGGGTCTTGTCCTGAGATTAACTATTTGTGTCTAGTTCTAATTTCCAGAGCCACTGCCAAAAGTCCAACCTAGCTTCCGAAAGCACACATCACATTCCCCTTTCCTTACAGATGTACAGCAAGAGGTACCTTGACACAGTTATATCTGGATAAATCATTAGGATTACTCCAAATTGGATGTAAAACTCATTGGTTTATGCCTGTGCTGCAGTGTCAAGCAGATTACTCAGACACAAGGATTGTTTAGAGGAGCATCAACCCCAAACTTTACATGTGGCTTCTGCACTAGACACAATACAGCTTTCCTTTAAACTTGTGCGCCAGCTCTGGAGACAACATATCCATTCCATATAAATATACTGCTTTATTGAAATAAAGGGAATCCAAGTGCTGAATACTATTCATGCCCTTACAACTGAAACCAAAGTTTATGTTTGACAAAAAATCATAAATAAAAATACCTGCCTATACTCCATCTTCTATTTGCTGATGTTATTCACTATACATTAGCAAATAGAAGATGGAGTAAATCCCATCTCTTTCTGACTGAGCAGAAGCTGGAATTTGCCATATGCTGTGCTTCAAAAATTTAATGGTTGTGGTTGACACCATGAAATTTCATTTTAAATAAATATTACACATCTACAAATTGAGGAAATGGAAAAGTCATAAACAGATAATCAGAAAGCTCCTCAGTATGCTAAAATGCAACCAGTAACATTAAATGTGACACAAACAGAACTGCTAAACTTAATTCAGAAATTATTTTAACGGTTATTGGAGGAGATTTAAAATACATTTGCTGGTTCTACACATGAGTACACTTGTATTTAGCAAATTATGTATTTTTCAGTACGAGCTTCCAAATGGGCTATATATTTGTGCTTGTTTATTTGATACTATTAGTAGGCATGAAAACACAATTGAAAGAACAGCAGGATCAGAGGCTGTATAAAGATTTTGATTCATAAATTCTGGCTTTCCAACTAATACCATGTTAGTTCAGCTCTTAAAACAAAATTTGATTAATGAAATAATACTGTTGCTTAGAGCTGATTTTAATCCTTTAGTAATATAATTACGAACGGCTTTAGATGAAGCAAAGTACTTTTAACTTACTTTGAGTAAACTGCAAAATGTTTAGGCAAAAGATATTTCCTATTTTAAAAGTTCTTTTTAGAAGATACTTTTGTTATTTCTGAAGGGTAGTTTGTAGTATCTCTTATTTTCAGGAACAAAACCCCTATTTGTTGTTTTCTTCAGATGTTAAATGTCACTTTCTGCTTTTCCTGTTTTCGTTTACCCCAAAGAACATCAATGATTTAAAATATACCAAAAAATACCTGTCAAGAGCAATGTTTTGCTCACAGGAAAAATTGATTATGGCAATCATCTTCATCATAAGAAACCACAAAAAGAATAAAATTAGAAACAAAATACACAGTATCATTGTGGCATGAATCCTAGCTGGTACAGCAAGATGAGAACCCAGAACAGCAATGACATATGCGAAAAAAATATTCTTTTAGTCTTCAGGGAGTGGATATATCTTGGTACAGCTTTCTGGTACTCTTACAATTTCTGGAATTTTTTAAAATCTGAAGCAGTAATACAGGTCCCCCTCCACCACCCTGTTCTCTCAGCTCAAGCTCTGGGAAACTGCACTGGCAGCACCTTGGTATCACTAGCAATGCTGTGATAGCTCTGCCCGGCCCTGCCAGCTACAGCTTGTTGCTGATTTTCGATCTCTTTTTGAAGATACTTCTCGCATATCTAATCCTTAGAGTTCCAGAAGTTTAAACTCAGAAAGACAGAAAACATTTTTACACCTGCAGCTGAGGATAACTTTCAATACATCAGTAGGAAAATGCAACGAATAATTTTTCATCAAGAAATTGTAATGGATTTCTTTAAAAATAATCCTTAGTAAATTTAAGCTACAGGAAAATTCAGTCTATTAGCACATAGCTATTTTCGAGTTGTAGGCACAAGGCCTGTTTATGGAAATCAGTAAATATCCATTTTATCTTCTTTTGCATAAGGCTATAAATGGAGAAACAGGCTATGCTAATGATTTTTTTTTGCATCTGTCTTTGCTGATGTCTGAGAGCTTCACAGATACCAATTTTCACAAGACTTGTGAAATCAGCAGTTGAATTATCTGTCTGCCAGAGACAGATTTATGCCAACATACATTCTAATTTTGGGCATCCAAATGAGCAAACACTATGGTTGGTTTTTTTTTTAGAACACATCACAGAGAGAGCTTTGCTATTTAAAACATTCCTTTTCCTTGACTGCAGCTGCAAGGGCTCTGCATCTTTGCCTGACAGAGCCTAGATTTCCAAGACAGGTAGAAAAAGAACTGCTACTCATTGCCAATGGAGAATGCAGCTCATCTCTTCTGTTCTGGATTCATACCACAAACATTTATATCCACCGGAAGTCAAGAAGTAGTCCCTCTGACTTCAAATACATAATATTGTAGGCCCATGGAGTGCACGTACAAACGGGAAAGTAGTAGAAGGAAGGTATTGTTGAAAGATGTAACAGCAACAGCTTGCATTTACACTTTCTGTTTCCAGAGGGGGAATACCATTTCCTCTTCATGTACAAAGAATTATTTTGTACTTTGAGTACAGCAAATAATTTCAAAGAGCAGTTCTGTCATTCATTGATCTGCTCGATGCCAGATGAAATTACACTAACACTTCTCATATTAAGTATGTTTTCATACAGCTTAGCAAATGGACTTTCGTCCCAGTGAGTATGTAGTCAAGACCATTTCAACCGAGCCCAGAAAGAGTGAATAAATTATATTAATTACAAATTTGACTAAAAATACAAATTATTCACTGCTGGGCACTCTGGCATGTTTTGCCTACTCAAAATCTGTGTTGTTAGATTAAAATGTTCTTCGAGGCACAGTCTGCTTTCAATGCCTTATGCAACATTAACTACATTGTTCATGCCTAGCAAATAAACAATATATGTTCTCCTGATTTGTCACTGGAAAACAGCTATTATCTATTAAAAGAATATTTCCCCTCTCTGGTTTTAAACAGCATCACAGAAGGAAGTAAGATGTTAATGTTTACTGGAACAACTTCCAGCTTTTTTATTGTGGTACTTTCAGTTCATATCTTGCTTATAATGGAGAAACAGCTCATTTTCAACTACATTAAGCCTATTGAGCTAGATCAATTCAACCGAAAAGCTCATAAAACATCAACACAGACATAGCTCAAGCCGTTTTGTTCCCTCCCGCCCCCCTTATTTTTTTGGCCATAAAAGCACCTTCTTTCAGAGTGTAAAGATCAGACAAATATCGTATGGCCAATCAATATTAAAAAAAAAAAAAATCCTCATTTTTCTTCCATATTTTTCAAACACAAGAAAGAACCGCATCTCTACTAGGCATAGACATGGAACTGAATTTCTGCTGTCATAAATTTTGTATAGGTAGCAAAGTCATTCTGGAGAATTGAGTCTAGTGGGAGAAACCTCCAAACTCCAAAATTTTCTTTATGGGTGGAATAATGAATGCAAGAGTTCCTGCTGGGACTGTGATTATGACTGAAGTGATGAACAAATTTGTGTATGCACAAATATACAAGAAAGTGACTGTAACTTGGGGATGAGAGCATTTTATTCAATGCTACTTTAAGACAAATTAGACAAGAAGCAAACCATGGTGACTTCTGCTAGTACCTCTAGTCACAAGTGACTTTCCCAGCTTTGGGGGTCATGGGAGATAAGCGAAAGATAAGGAGAGCAAGAAAAGTGTGTTTGGTACTTTTTTATGAACTATAACCAGACACTAACAGTCTGGGTTTGTTGAATGTTCTTTATATGCGTATATAAATACACACATGCAGAAATACCATGTTTTATGTATCACAGAACTTAAATAATACCCCCATATACATAGGCTATTGATTTTGTTTAAAACTGATTTATAAGTACAATAAGAAAGGAAGTCAAATAGGAAAAGGCTGGCAGAAGCTGGCTGTGGGGAAGGTTCTGCAGTGCTCCGAATTGAATTTGAGACAGGAGGTGTTGCTCCTAGTATGCCTCACTGGTGGCTGTCTTATAGGAATGTCTATGACCTGGGAAAATAATCCACAGAAACACTACTTTTCCTTTCATATGCTCTACAAACTAATAAAAAGTTTAAAACTCAGGATACTTGTTTATCATAAGGAGCAGCTGGCTGTTCTTGCCTGTTTTCCTCTGTCCAAATTCAAAGTCAATTAAGTGTAGTTGGATGTAAGATCTTTCATAGATTTTTATATGTTCCACTCAGTGTGAGTGTCTTATTAATTACAGTTAACACTTCCCTGAGTCACTGCATGTGTAGGCTATTCACAATTCAAAGCGAGCCAGCTCATTGCCTTAGGGAGATTCACCACTGGATTATTATGAAAACTGTAAGGAACATGGTGACCTAGTGGCAGTTGTACCAAAAGCTGATCTGGAAAGCTCTACCATTACTCAGACTCCTGTACTCAAGAGAAGCAGCCTTAGGGGATGATGGCCCGCAGAACCTACTCAAGCCTTTTGTCTGGGCCAGTCATTCAGCCTGATTCCTTGCATTTTTAGGTGTTACAAATGTCATAGATAGAACAAGACTGAATGGTATGGTCATAGACTTGATGAAGCTAGGTGATCAGAGACGGCAACTACATACAGGCATAATGAAGAGGAGCCAAGCTGAAAACTGCATAAGGAAAATGAAGAAAACAAAAGGGTCAGTTTTTCTCTTTTTAGAACCTGAGTTATTACCAGTTATCTAAAACATCTAAAAGGTGTTTCTTTATGACAGTTTTGCTTTTGCTAGCTATAACAGAGGTAACAGGGCATCCTGATATGCAGTATTCACATTAATGTGGTCCAGTGAAGTAATTTCAGTGTAAGGAAGAACACAAAAAGCTCATTACAGGAGCATATGACATATGAGGAGCAGATTAATTTGTTTATTCAGCCTAGAGAAAGTTAAGGTGGGAGATAATTGCTCAATTCCACTACATAAAGGGACTTGTAGGAAAGAGAGTGTCAATGTTTGCTTAAAGGCACAGTGAAAAAACAGGGGCAGTGGTCGCAAGTTGCAATAAGCACAATTCCAAATACATATGGGTAAAATCATAGAATCATAGAACGGTTAGAGTTGGAAGGGACCTTAAAGGTCATCCAGTTCCAACGCCCCTGCCATGGGCAGGGACACTTCCCACTAGAGTAGGTTGCACAAAGTCCTGTCCAGCCTGGCCTTGAACACTTCCAGGGATGGAGCTTCAACAACTTCTCTGGGCAACCTGTTCCAGTAAAGAATTTATTCCTAATATCTAATCTAAATCTCCCCTCTTCCAATTTGAAACCATTATCCCTTGTCCCATCACTACAATTCCTGACAAAGAGTCTCTCTCCAGCTCTAATGTAGGCTCCCTTCAGAAAATGAAAGGCTCCCATACGGTCTCCCTGGGGCCTTCTCTTCTCCTAGCTGATCAGCCCCAGCACTCTCAGCCTGTCAATATGTCCTGTTGGTGTAGTCAACACTGGCAGAGGTTACCCAGACAGGTTGTGCTATATCCGCCTAGGAAGATTTTCACAACTCAGCTGCACAATTTGGCCAAACACTGAAATTTGTCTTGCTTATCAGAAGGCTGGATCAGATGACTTCTGGATGTCTACAACAGTGAAGACATTAGGTAGAGACTACCTTCCTTACACACATGCATCCAGACAGTTGAAAAGAAAAAGGTCTGTGGTCTTAGAAGGTGGCAGCAACTCAAATGTTTGTGAGTTTCTCCAAGTAGAGTCATAGAATGGTTAGACTTGGTAGATTGAAATGGATGAAGGGTAAAGATGTACTACATGTTTGACATTCAGAGTGTTCATCACCAGACAGTTTGAAACACATGCATGCCCAGTGCACGGAAGCTGCTTGAGGGAGGCAAAAATTTGCTCTCTGGCTCTTCCAGAATACCAATGGTGACAACATATCCCTCCTGTGGGCTTGGCACAAGCCAGCATGCCTACAGCAACACCAGTAAGGTTGGGAGGGTAGGGTTAGCGCTGCATGGACCTGTCTCAGCCATCCACATAGTTTTGGGGCAACACTAGCCATAGGGAAGTTTTCACTTGCTGGGGGAAAAAACAAACAAACAAACAAAAAACACAACAACAAAAAACCAAACCCAAAAACAAACCTAAAAGGCAAAATCTGTAGAGAAGCCAGATCAGCACACACAAGTGAAAAATGCGGAGACTTTTGTGCAATCATACATTGGACTTTGAGATAGTAAAACTATTTCTGTTCAGTATTTTGCTCTGATTTAAAGAGGAAAGACTTGAAAATTATCTGCCATATGAGGATACACAAGTTAGAATTAACAGAATATAATCACAAAAATAGTGTTGCTTATGCAAGATACGTTAGAAATATCAATTTGGTTTGCATGGTTAGCTGTATTTCCCAATTGTACTTAATTGTGTTTTTTGAGTCGCAACTCCATTTACTTGGTTGTTTGCTTTCTTCAACACTGTTTCTGAAGACTAAGTTACATGCCTTGTCTTGGTATCAGCACTAAATTTTGTAAAGAAGCAGGAAGTAGCCAAGAACACTATAGCAGCCTGTTAAAGGGCAAAAGGCACGCTTTTAAAGCAATCTCAAGGGAAATGCAAGCTGAATCAGACACAATTTCCAGGTCTGCCATGGCAGCAACATTTCCTTATACTTACACATAAGCAAATACATTGTTGTTAAAAAAAAAAAAA
>VXBW01000805.1:262242-274751 GCA_013400375.1 Thinocorus orbignyianus
AAAAAAAAAAGGCAGAAAAATAATTATTTTATTCTCCTCTGTGTCCTTAGTCTGTGGCGGAGTTACAGAATAATATCCAATCAACATCATCTTTTCCAATCCCTAGAGCCCTAGAGTACTATTTAAGATAATTCAGGTGCTGAAAATGTATAGAAATATTTCAGATAGGTTACATGAACTACTGGTTAGTTACCAAGGATGGAGAATTTGAATAATCTCTTAGGGAATCATCAGTTTTTATTTTCTTTCTTTTTCTAGGTAATTCCACAGAGGTCATTGCCTCCTAGCCCTTGCAGTGAAGCACAGCAGTTTTGGAAGGGACTGTAACAGCAAATTATGAAAGAAACCCAGATCCTCTAAATTAATTATCTCCATTTCTGCTGTCATAGAAACTGGTAATCCAAGGAGATACAGGATCTGCTCTCTGGTGTACAGACTTGAAACAAGACATTAAATACATGTTTTATCTCTATGTAAAAAGACACTACTACACACAGCAAACAAAACATATATATAAACTACAGACAACACATTATTATTTTATTCATATAGTGAGCACACTTGATCTACCCCCGAGGTACTTAAGTATAATTGGGAAGTACTTAAATTTTGTAAGCTTTTGCAATCATTCCAATTGCATATGTTTCTTCTTTCAGATGCAAAACCCCTTTGATATTTTTTTTTTCTGGGGAAAGAAGCAAATTAGTTCTTACTTTCCCCTTAATGTTATCTGTTACTAATTGTAATCATTCCTTCCAGTGCAAAAAACATTAAAAAGATACACGAGAAGCACTTTCTAAAGTCTTTTTAATGCCACTTCCATTCTAGGCAGTATAATGTCATTAAAACTCTCTCATGTACTGTGGAAATGGGTAGAGATGTATTATGCTTATTCTGGCTACCCAGGGAGAGTCAAAGCAATACAATATTGATGAGGTAGGATCTGACAATGAAGAAAATTCCCTTTTTCTGAAACGACCAACTGTTACAAACTAATTCACTGAGCTAGCTCTCCTCTGACAAGTCCTTTCAATGTAGCTTCCACTGGCACAGAAAGTGACAGGCTTAAGAGCAGCATCTCTAGTGCCATCACTGTGTGTTCTCATGGGCTACCCTGGCAGAAGATAAACAAAGCAGAAACGCTGGCTGAGGGGGCAGATGTTATTTGAACATCCAGCTCGAACAGCTACATCCGCAGTGTTCCACATACACTGTTGGATTTTTAATATATTATTTATTTTAAAAAACAGGGGAGAGAGCATTATGAAAAAAATTGGGTGCTGATTAACAAGGTTGGCAGAACATTCGCTCCAATGTCCCAGCAGAAGAGTGTCTCCTGGGAGCAGAGGGCAGCTGTGCTGGCAGCTACCGCCTGTCTTTTATTCCGGCAGCAGCCTAGAAGCCAGCAGCGGAGCCAGCTGGGGACAGGACAGAGACACGTGTGCATCTCCTCTGAGCAGCCCCCACTGTCAGGGCTATGCTCCCTGAGGAGCAGAGGGCTGCGAGGCTGCAGGATGAAATTGGAGCAGTAGCGGCTAGCAGGGAGCTCAGCGAAATCATGTGAAAGCGATTGCCCTGGCAGGCTGAGGAAAGAGGGAAACACTTGTCTCCAGGGTTTGCAAGTCAGAAAGTACCTCCCCACTACTGGTGGCCCAGTATGGGAGAGAAGAGTCCCCGTTTTACAAGGAAACATACAGAAATAGAAAGTCTAAATTAAGTTTAGGTAGATAACAACCACAGTCCACTAAGCAGGTCACTTTGTCATAGAAGGAAATCGGGTTTGCCAAGCAGGATCTGCTTTTCATAAACTCATGCTGACTGGGCCTGATCACCCAGTTGTCCTGTGCATTCTGTGTGATGGCATTTACAGTCATCTGCTCCATAACATTCCCAGGTGTCAAGGTCAGACTGACAGGCCTGTAGTTCTTTGGATGCTCCTTGCATCCTTTCTTGTAGATGAGCGCCACGTTTGCTAACATCCAGTCAACTGGAACCTCCTCGTTTATTCAAGACTGCTGATAAAGTGGCTTGGGGACTACTTCTGCCAGTTCATTCCATACTCTTGGGTGGATCCCATTTGGTCCCATAGACTTGTGTGCATCTAAGTGATGTAGAGATCGCTAACCATTTCCTTTTGGATTATGGGAGTGTCATTCTGTTCCCCATACTTTATACATAACACATTTTACTAATATAATCAGGGATCATTTTAAGGATGCAGTTTCAACAAAGGTGTCTTACTCTATTTCAGTTTCATTTAGGGTTCTCACTGAATGCTAAAAAATCCAATTGCAGTACAAGTAATGAATTAAGTATGGAAAGCACATAGTGACTATATGAAGGACTGAACATTTGAACTATTTGTTTTGAAGAGGAAATCGAGATAAATGGTTACAAAGATAATGAATTGTAAGTGAAAACTAGAAAAACACTGGGATATTCAGTGAAATTTAAATCCGGTGAAGAGAAACTAACCTAGGGAATAATTAATCACAAAGATTTATTTCCACAAAATACAAAAAAGAACTAAACTAGGATAAAATATAATTCAAAACACCGCTACCCTTTACAGTTCCATTAGAAAGGATTGCTATATGAAAGCACATGCATATGCCTCTATGAATATACCAAACATTTACTGCTCAGGGTACAGCTGAAACTTTTTGTTGTTCTGTCTTCTGCAGGATACTTAGAACATTTTTTAAGAAGGTGGAAACATTAGTCATTGTCAGAGATAGGACGCTGTTTGGAACATATTTTTGTTTTGTGAGACTTTATATTACCTTAACATGTAACAACTTGGAATTCTCTTTTTTTGTTCAGACTCACAATACATTTTAATATTTAGGAAAAATTTCACAAACATAAGCTATTTTCACAAGAAGAGAAGCTATGCATTAGCTTTACCAGATGCATAGGATTAACATCATCAAGTTAAGAGACCTCAAAAACCTAAGCCTCTTTATGCTCAAGCCTGTTAAGGTCATCGGTATTGTACTTTCACTCTGTGCTCCAGAATTTCAGCATGGTCCACTCTGCAAACAGCTATACATTTTAGGAAAATGAAAGAAAGTAAAATGCAGGACATTAATGAAAAAAACCTTCAAGGTATGTGTATGCTAAATAGTTATTCTTAGAAATATGTACAAGAATTGTCATTGAGCAGCTACCCTCAGTGCTAGCAAATTTCTGGGTACTCTATGCTGCACAGATGTTGTAATCCACTTGAGCCTGGATCTTGCGGATTCACAACTGGAGATGATATATTCGGTCCTTTCACTCCCCTGAAGTCCTGTGCAAGGGGATTTCAGCCTGTACTGCTGCCTGGATAAGTACTGCAAGTTATAACCAATACTGGCATCCTAGTGGACAAGGTACCAGTTTCTTCAAAAGTGAAAAAAATAGCAGTACAAAACTAGGTCAATGTCCTTACCCTCCCTGAGCAGCCAAGCAAAGCTCATCTGGCAGAAGGCAGTATCCCTTCAGCAGCTGAGACGGAGATGCGTGTGTGCATGCGTGCTTGGTGTGATGGGAAGAGTAGTACTGGAGAGTCGCCCAAGGACACCAGTCAGCAATAACATATGAAGCTACCTCATGCACATATATATCCACAGCCTGCAGTCTTCAAGCCACAGTTTGGCCTGTAAGTCAATTAATGCTTAGTATTGCACCTTTCTTAAATGGAAATTGGTATTTCAAACAGTACTTTGAATTTCATAACACTTTGAGAGCTGAAGGGTTCTATACACAAGATACAATCCTTTAGGAGTCCATGATGACAAATGAAACAGAGATTTTTTTTTTAAGAGAAAGATTTTTGGAGAGGGAGGAAAGAAATGAAGATGGAAAGCGTATTTTGATAAGATGCACAGAATCTTTGTATGCGTTATTTAGAATACTGTGAAAGAATGAAAATGAAACATTGTAAAATATTTACACAACACAGTTTGTCTTCTAGAAAANAAAAAAAAAAAAAAGGAAGATATGGGTGAGATCAGCAGAAATGAGGTGGGCTGACTGAGGGATGCATTCCAGTATTGCTGGCTGCTATATGCTTTGCATGCTATGAGAGATCATGAAAGATGCATACACTTACACAAAAGTCACTTTTGCAGAATGCAGTGCATTGCTCATTTCTAATTCCGTCTGCTTTTTGTATATTGGCTCCGGATTTAATTTTCACTTGTGAAAACAAACACTCAAAATATCTTTCACATTTCTATGCATCTTTGAAATATTTGTTTGGGTTTTTTTTCCAATTGGAAGCAAAATCATCAAGATTCCTGTGCTTGTAATTTTTAAATAGGTACTCTAATTTTCTCTAAATACGTATTAATAGCAGGCACTGCTTTTACTCATCTCTGTGAGAAATTATATCATCATTAGGTTTTGAGTAAAGGAAAGAAGAGCAGGAGGGAAAGTAAGGAAACTTGAAAAAACAGACATTAAAAGCAAGTTTTAGTGTAGCTTTCCTTGGAACATATTTTGCAGCTGGAAAAGAGCTAATGCTCAGTATGATCTCCTCACAATACTGACTTGCACATCAACTTTTCCTTCCCCGTACCCACGATAGAGACAAAAGACTTCTTAAGTCTTTCACTTGGACTTCACTGCCTTGTCTTTCCTGCAGTTTTCCCTCAAGTCCTTTTAAAAGTAATCTTTGACTTATTTTTTTTTCCTTACTACTTGCATGCTGTCTTCTTTTGATGGTCCCACATTTCATGCCCTCATTCTTTTTTTTTTCCACCCATAACTTTTTTCAGAAGAGCAAAGGTGCCTCTTATCTAAGTCAGAAAGAGGTGTCAGGGTCTGTATTTTATGGTCCTCACTTAACCACTGTTTCTGCCACCCTAACATACCTAACATCATGTACGATGAACATCTGTACAAATTGAAACAGTTCCAATGAGAAGTTTGACCATTTGTGGTCTTAACAACTATAGTCTGGCTTTTGGCTCTGCTAACACCCTAGACCTCCTGTATTTAGTACAGTTGTTCACGGTACTGCACACTGTGTCTGGATGCATTTGCAAAATCCTATCTTCCTTCACGTCTTTGTGGAAGATGTAAACACACATTTCAGCAAGAGCAGGAGTAGAAAGACTCTCGATATTTCACAAATTAAGTTATTAGCATGAGAAACCATGAGATAATGTTTTACAACTTTTTAATACTGCAAAAATATCATTATTCTGTCTAGTAGGCATTAGTTTGGATAATATTAAGCACTAAATTCTGGGGATTAGTAATAGCTACTGCTGTATTAAATTCCACTGTAATTCTGCCTGAGTTTAATGAGCAGACAGATTTATAATACAGCATACAAGTCAATTAAGTAAAAATAGAGCTTCTTTTGACAGAGGGAAAAAGGATGGTTTACGCCTAGAGAAGGAATAATTCTTGGCATATAATGAATGGAGTTTTCATTTATTTTCCATTTAAATAGCAATCAGCATTCCTCACTGCTACAGTGGCAGTGGTTCATACATGGGAAAAAAATGGATAGCTAAGGTAAGATGACCAAAGGGAAGACAAGATTGTCAGTTTAGGCAAAGTTTCCATTGCCACTGTATAACTGCTAGATTGCACGCGACTTTTGTGGAAGCTGCCTGCCTTCCTCTAGGCTACTATCTCTTCCCCTGGTGTATCCATAGATGGATATGGCAGTAACTCACCTTTACAAGTAAGAATTCAAGTCCTGGTTGAATAACGACTTAATCTCTGCAACATGGAACAGATTCAGTGAGAACAACTTAGAAACATCTTTGAATAGTTATGAGACTAGCATTTGCATTGACCAGCGACACCTTCCTGCTAACTTCATTCCATGTAAATTTTTTGTTCAGCTATTTGGTGTCTTCTCAGTGAGTTTCTTTCCTTTTTCTCTTTTCCAGCACACAGAGTAAGTGTTCTGGTAGTCAGTTTTCATCTTGATACACTTACATTGAAATTTCTCTTTTAAATCAAATGTTGAATTTGGCTTAATATGTAGTTTATTTTTTTTTAAATTTAATATTTGAGCTATAAAATAGCTCAAAACATAGTCATGTGTATCTCTTCCCTGCACACAAACAACTAGCTTCTCCACTGAAGAAACAGAGCAATGTAGGCAATACAACTTGTATTCTCAGGAAGGTCTTTTGCCCTAGCTTCAAGTCAAAGTATCACCAGAAAAACTGTCTTAAAAAATGCTAATAGAATTAATTCAGTATTTCTGAAAACGCTGTGATGCTCAAAATGATAATTAAAAAGCATATATTAAAATATCACTTCACGGATCTGTAAGTATATGAACAGTGAAATACTTAGCTGACTCCAAAAATAAAAATAATCTATATATGTAGGAAATTTGCCTCAAATTCTTGACATAACACTACTGTTGTCAAAGAATTAATGTGTTATCATAAGTAAGTTGCAGGTGTCAGGAAGACTTTATAATATGCTACTTTTTAACAAGATTAGTATATTTTTTATCCATTTCTTCACTTTCAAAATTGAATGCAGTTCTGAGAAACCTTCATTTAATGCCATGAAACTAGGAAGCAAGAACTTCCTTTATGATGAATTTACAAGTGCTCTTAGATGACATCTCCCTAGAGGAAGTCACAGTTTAGTTCTAAGAAGACCATCTTAAAAAGGATGCTGCTTCACCAAACACACAAACAGAGCTCCTGATAGCTGAAAAAATAGAAAATTCCCACATATATAAGAATTATGTGGAATGGCAGTAAATAATAGTAGTAGAAAGCTGTCTGGATAGCCCACATTGTGCCACCCTGAGAACACTGTACTATGATTTGTTACTTAACTAGAGAAATGACAATAGAGAGAAAATTCTCACAAGGAGGAAAGTGCTCTGGGTTTGCTTTATCTTATTTCTTGTATCTGGTGAAACCAACAGAATTTCAATGAAGGAAAACAAAAGTTTGCTTTCAGCCAACCCTGACAAATCTGTACAGGCTGTTGCAGAAATTCTTAGCACTTTTAACTCATTGATAATGTTTTTTGGGGACAATGCTGATACTTTGAGGGTTCTGCTGTTTGCTATGTTTGAAGCACAAGTGCTAGCTATATTTGAATTTGATATGGATCGATTATGAAAATGCTATGCTCCTTCACATTGTTCTTATATACTACACATACATGAAGGATAACTATTTCACCTCTGATTTATTATAAACATACATGAGATCTGAGCCACTAGACAGCTATAAAGAAGTATCACATTCTGGAGGGAGACAAGAGATGATTTTTGTTTAAGAACTAATCACAGTGGGCATTTTGCCATTTCAGAAAGAGATTGATGAGCTTTTAATGAGATATCAGTTCTATTACTACAGATATTTTGTGCTGTTTTCCTCACAGCTGATAGCTATGAAAACTATTCTAGCCTATAACTGATCTCAAAGAAATAATTATTGGAAATGGAGCCATTAACTCCATATTCAGCCAAAAAAAAATTAAAAAATCATAATTTGAGTACACAGTGATACACTCTATCGCTGTATTTACATTTCAAAGTCAGTGCTAAAAATTCAGAGAGAGTTGAACATATCAAATACCAAATAAACTTTTTTTCTCCTCAGAAAAGACACACGGTAACTCTTCTATCTCCCAGTAGGTGAAAAACACCACTATTTTGTTTACTTCCAGATTATCTCCTCCCTGAGGCACAAGCCTTTCTTCTATGATCTCAGCACTTCTGTAACTCGCTCATCCACTTACAAGAAAGAGCAGTTACTTGTGAAAGGTGGCAATAGAAAAGATCTTACACTTTATTATCAAAAAAGAGTACCCACAAGAGACTGCCTAGCACAAAATGTCAAACTTCTGTACATGTCAACATTAAAGGAAGTTTGATGGGATTCAAAGAGAAAAGCCTTCACAAGGAAAGGCTGGAGGAGCAGAGACTCAACAAGTTCAAATACCAAGCGGATCTGAGAAAAACTATCTTTTTTTCTACAGCCTATAGATGCACCACAGCTACAGCAGGAGTTAGTTAAGAAGAAACAATATTCTGAAAAGAAGTTAAATAACTTGGTGGAGATCCTAAAATGATTATTATCCTGTGGAAGAGGAAATCTCTTTGCAGGTAACTCAGGACAAATTGACTCAGAATAAATTTGTCAATTGACAAATGCCATCAAGATTATGAACTTACAAAGAAGCTGTCCCTCATAGGATTTAAAATATGTAGTGAGAGCATAACTGGACACAACAGATTTTAAACAAAATATTTTAATAGATATTTTAATAACATGTAACAGCACAGTAGCAATAACAACTGTTACAGCTACACCTGTACTAATACAGTGAACACTAAAATATAGTTTAAGAATTGTATTACATTAAAATTAATGTATAACATCCTTATTTTTGAGACAAATGATTGCTATGGTACTCTCAAGGGATTACATTTTGCAGTCAGCTTCATGTTTCATAGTAACCAATTACAGCTCCCAGGAGAGTCAGAAATCATCAACTCTACAGAAGCAGGGGAAGCAGGAAGGTTTCAGGTGGGCTGCTCTGTGACACAGCTTGCGGTATGAGTTATAAAAACATCCAATTTCTGCATTGATATATCTATTTCTTTCTTGATGTTTTCACCACATAATTTTATACTCATTTGTATATTATGTTTGTACAATGCCCATCAGAATAACATCCTGCTGAGTTGTCTTTATGCACTTTCACAATGTCAGTATTTAAGAAAGACAGTTAGCATGCAGAACTGTATCTGAATGCCTGCCTGCAAACCCCAGCCTTCAAAACTTACAGAATTCCCAAGTATTCAGCTTTGTAGCAGCCCCAGGTATGCACTGCAAGACTGCTCTTAGTCACTCCCTCTCTTCTCCAGGAGCTCCAGTATTTTCACTGATCTCTTCCCTCACTCCTCAGGGACAGAAATGGAATAAAGAAGGTTCCAAATGTTTATTTCTAGGGGGAAAAAGGAAGCAGCATTTGCCAGTGACTAGCATATTTCCTACAAAGAATTCAGGACTTACATAATTCTTGTTTTTCTAACATAACACATAAAACTCTGCCTGCATACTCTTCCTTCCCTTGGACTGGTAGCTCACTCATAGATACAGATGAAGAATCTATCTCCTCATTGGTACTTTCTAACAGTGGACTAAGCACACTTTCTCCACTGCTTTGAGAATACAGAAGAACAAACTGATCATCTTCAGGTTTGTTAGGCTCCTCAGATCCTTAGGCTATACTTTTTCAAAAAGGGTACAGGAAGATAAAATATAACATATTGCAGCAGCACAGTGAAGAAATGTTTATCTGTATTTGTAAATGGCTTGTGCAAATTCCCACAGACTTTAGTGAAGCATCTTTTTGTTTTTTAAACAAGAAGATTACTAAGCATAGAGGGGAAAGAAGGGAGCGCTGTCAAAGGCAAAAACTCGTAACTGAAAGAAAAGAAATTTCACCATAAATAACATGGGGAAAAAGCTATTATTGTAGATACACCTGTGTTTCTACTTCTCTTGTTTTGAAACAACTACTTGTGTTCAGGAACTTTTAAGAGATTGATGTCTTAGTGTTAACTGCTCTAACAAATCACTGTAACATCTGCCATATGCTTATGCGTCTATACCAGCACTGCTGCTGATCTTTCTGTAGGTCACAATTTAAGATGACTTAAAGGGAGAGAAGCTTTAATCTAGCAAAAAATCCAAAAAGGATAATCACACTTTTCTCTTGTTCCATCTAGCTTACACCCATTACTTCCCCTCATGTTGATGAAAGTGGAAATCTTTCCCAACTGTATCTGTTGGTACCCTGCTCACAACATGGCCACATGAATGTTGATACTGGCAGAAAGGAGTTGGAGGAAAAAAAGAAGCTGGCATTGAAGAAGCAGGAAAAGTCCACCCTTTTCAACAGCCATTAGTTTTTGCCAGATTCAAAAGATATGGTTTGAAGCCAAGTGTATAAAAGAAATCTGGAAAAGGGGAATGGGCTATCATATGCACTTTTTCAAACATAAATCAAAGGACTTTGAACTAAAACCTGCCATTTTCCAAAATCTAAATCTGTTGTTTTCCCTTGCATTCTTGGAGAAGACATCCTTTTGATCTCTTGCAGAGACATGCAAACCAAGCATGTCATTCTTTTTAAAGACTGAGTGAAGCTGCTGGCTCAGTACTACAAGAGAAGGTGTCACAGGCATCTGGAAGAAACTCTCAAGACACCCGTTTCAAAACAGAAGAGTAAGTAAGAATATATGTGTAGCACTCATAAGGGAACTCCTGCTTAAAAAAAAAAATGACATTAGATAGTACCTATTCTGAAAAGCTGTTTCCCTATAAAGGCTGAAAAACATAGTTGTCTGATTTAAAAGAATCAACTTAAACCACATTAGGTAACGTTGAACATTTTGTTCCTTTGCTCTTTGTCAAGCATAAAACAAATACTGATCAAGATGAGAGTGCACACAGAATCTGAGTGACAGAAAAAATAAGCAAACTATGTCACATTCAAGGCTTGTGTAATCTGCCTGAAAACTGCTATGGCCTGGTCTCTCTGCCCTACACTGAACTAGGACCTAAATACTGTCCAACTATAATTTACTAATTTTTAATTTGCATTTAATAGATGAGAATTTAATTTAAGTTTTAGAAATTGGTAAAGAGAAACCAAAAACTTCGTTTCCCTGAAAGAGAAGTAGTTCTTGAAATATAGAATCATCCAATTAAAAAATCATAGAATGGTTAGAGTTGGAGGGGACCTTAAAGATCATCAAATCCCAGCCCCTGTGCCACAGGCAGGTAGCGACACAACCCACCAGACCAGGTTGCTCAAGTTATAAGTTAATTTTAAATTGGGGAAAAAAAAAAAAAGCATTTGATGTATTTAATGATTTATGATTTTTTTTCTAACTGATTTTTAAACTGCTTATTGAACTACATAAGAATCTTGCCTTTTTAAATAAAAAATAAATAAAAAATTCTTCATTATAATTTAAACATGCTGAACTTTTAGGAAAACTTATTTAATTAAATAACAGTCAATTTACTAAGACCCTACCTGGATAATCTGTAGGCATTTGCCAGAAGCTACTTGTTGGAACACAGAATAAATGAAGATAATATTGTAATTTAATATTGACTAGAGGACCTTTCGAACTGAGTTTTCCCATATGTCCCAGGAGTCATCAAGGGAAGGAGTGGTGTTCTCAGGTTTGTTCTCAGGTTTATTCTCAGTAGTAGGAAAGAATTTATGAAATCTCAATGCTTCTGGCAGGGTAAGGAAACTATTTTCTGTTCAGGTCTACTGAGGACTATAACAATAAAATTCTGCATTCTAGAAAAATACCAAAAGAAAAAAAAAGTGCCAGAAAATACACACAGAACATACACTCCGTGTGCACAAGCAGCAGCCAAACCTATTATACTGAAATGCAGCTTATAATATGCAAAATATTTTCACAAAGCAACCTAATGCTCATTTAGTCATTGAATATTAATATTTGGAAATCAAAGCCAAAAGGGGTAAGTCTCACAGACGAAAAAGCTACATTTCTATCTCAAATAAACTATGATGTCATACCAAAGACAAAAATCTGCCTTATAAATTTCATGTTACACGGTAGACAACCAGGAACGTCTGATTTACAGGCCTTACAGGAAAAAATGTAAACTGTGAATGTGCAACAAAGTGCATGTAACCTGAAAAGACAAGTCATCCAGATGGAAAAGATGCTCTATAAAAGTAAACCATTCCACACAAAAGCAAATGTCCTGTACAATATAAATTTGTGAGTTTGCAGAGATTTGTATTCTTCTAACAAAGCAGAAGTCAGCTGTCAATGGACGTCAAAAATCTTCACTTTGTAGGGTTTTAGTTAAGATAAGTAGACAAAAATCAGTTTCTTCAAGGTACTTCTCATGATGGTCCATAAGGTGACAATAAAGAAGTCAACTGTATCTATACATGCTGTATGCAGCCCAGTGAACTGGAATCATTGCCAGCCTTCAGAACAGTGTGCAATTAGTACAGCTGGGGCTGTCAACTGATTTGAGCAGAAGCATGCACCTTATGAATGAAGTGCATGAAAAATCAAAGACCTAAAACTTTTCCAGTTGAGATCAGCAGCACTATGTTTGGATGAGGCTTATTCAAAAGAAAACTGAAAAAATTGCATCACTCTCAAAAATTTAGTTTCACATCATAAAAGGATGTGTTTTGTTTTGTTTTGTTTTGTTTTTTCTACTTTCAACACCTAAGCAGCAATAATAACTGAGGTGAAATGCACCAAACATAAGAATGTTTGAAGTTCGCTAAGAAAATATGATATCATGGTTGAACTTCATGTGATTTGCACTAGCCCACCTCTCAAACCTGTCCAGTTCCCTCTGGATGGCATCCCTTCCCTCCAGTGTGTCAACCGCGCCACCGAGCTTGGTGTCATTGGCAAATTTGCTGAGGGTGCACTCGATCCCACTGTCCATGTCTCCAACAAAGATGTTAAGTAGTACTGGTCCCAGTACTGACCC
>VXBW01000808.1:0-82921 GCA_013400375.1 Thinocorus orbignyianus
GAGCCTTATACTCCTGTGGGAGTATAGATTTTAAAGCTTCAGCCACTGTTGTAGAGATTACCTCTGGACCATGAACATAGCAGTCAAGTTAAACAAATTGAAAACTCATATTTAAAATGATAAAAGGCTCAACTAAAGAACGATCATGAAACCAAAAAGAAAAGAATAAAAAGAAACAAAACACAAACGCAAAACAAATCAGAAAAGTAGATCAGACTTGACAACCGAAGCCCTATGAACTCAATTTGAAAGTCTTTGCCATCTGGCTGTAACATTTACTAAGTTTAACTCGCCAAAAGGATGTAACTTTTCATAGGTCTTATTGAAGATAAAAGCAGCAGCTCACACCCTTGACATAGTCAGCAATAGAAAACAGACCTCTATCTACGGCTACTCAGAGGTGCATTTAGTCTAGAGAGGGAGCTCCTCTCTTACCATATGTGAAAGAGCTGCTGCTTTATGTTCTCGGATGAGTTGAGACTCCAGTGGTTAAGAGCTGGAAGGAGGCGAAATACACCCCCCATCATTCTAGGAAAGCAATTTTTACAAGTTCACCTAGTTTTTCTGGTATGTTTACACAGAATTTATCCCAAAGAATCATAAGACAAAGGTTTCAAAGAATCAGTACTGTGATGAAGGTTATCTGTTATGACCATCTGCTATGGCCGTTTTCAGACTAAATCTAGAAAACCAAGCAGCTGATGCCAATATAACATAAATCATTGCACTAGAAGGGTATGGCAAAGCTGATGTTGAGTCTGATGGTCCTCCATTTCTTTCTCCTTGCAGTTCATTGTTCTCCTTCCTTTACTGATCACCTATTAAGAGAGTTAAGAGCAGCAGCAGTACAATGAGTCTGCTATAGCTGGGTGGGGAGATATTCTACCTCTCCTTCTACCTGGACTTATGCAAAGTGTTTGACACTGTCCCATATGACACCCTGGTCTCTAAACCGGGGAGACATGGTTTTCAGTGGATAAGGAATTGGCTGGATGGCCACACTCAGAGGGTTGTGGTCAACAGCTCAATGTCCAACTGGAAGCAAATGGCGCTCCTCAGGGGTCAGTACTGGGACGAGTGCTGTTCAACATCTTTGCCAGAAACATGGACAGTGGGACAGAGTGCACCCTCAGCAAGTTTGCCAATAATACTAAGCTCAGTGGCGCAATCAATACACTGGAGGGAAAGGATGCCATCCAGAAGGACCTGGACAGGCTTGAGAGGTGGACCCGTGTGAACCTCAAAGTTCAACCAAGGGAAGTGCAAGGTCATGCACCCAGAACATGGCAATGCCAGGCACAAATAAAGGCTGAGCAGAGAATGGCTGGAAAGCAGCCCCAAGAAGAAGGGCTTTGGGCTGTTGATAGATCAGAAGCTCAGCATGACCCAGCAATATGTGCTCGCAGAGCAGAAAGCCAACCACATTCTGGGCTGCATCAGAAGAACAATGACCAGCAGGTCCAGGACAGTGATTCTGCCCCCCTGGTGAGACCACACCTGCAGTGCTGAGTCCAGTCCAGTCCTCAACATAAAGGACATGGTCCTGTTAGAACGAGTCCAGAGAAAGGCCACAAAGGTGGTCAGAGGGCTGGAACACCTCTCCTATGAGGATACACTGAGGAAGTTGGGGTTGTTCAGCCTGGAGAAGAGAAGGCTCCAGGAAGGAGTTATAATGGCCTTCCAGTACCTGAAAAGGGCCTACAGGAGAGATAGGGAGGGACTCTGTCAGGAAGTGTAGTGATAGGACAAGGGGGAATAGTTTTAAACTGAAAGAGTAGAGATTTAGGTTAGATATCAGTAAGAAATTCTCTACTGTGAGGGCGGTGAGACACAGGAAGAGGTTACGCAGGGAAGTTGTGGATGCCCCATCCCTGGACATGTTCAAGGTTCACACTGCATGTGGCTAGAAGCAACCTGGTCTAATGGGAAGTGTCCCTGCCCATGGCAGGGGAGTTGGAACTTGATGATCTTTAAGGTCCCTTCCAACCCAAACTATTCTGATTCTACCCAGTTATTTGGGTTTTTTCCTCCTCCTCTCCTACACTTTGATGCTCGAGTGACAGCGGAGTCAAACCTCAAGAGCAAATATTGGCACCAAAGATTCCATCAGAGGCATACTTTGTGAGCACTCCTGCTGATTCCAACAGGAGGTGAATATGATTCCATAACACAAAACTTGGATGTTTTATATTTTCAATTTTTTTTTTGCTGCTGCAAACAACACAGGAATCTCAAGGGAAGATAGATTCGTACAACGTTCCTAGATTCATCAAGCTATTGACATACAAGCACCACTTAGTATTTTGAGCTTCTGCTCAAGCATGGAAGTATATGGAATGTATGTAAATGAATATAAATCCTAATTTATTCTAAACTCCATAACGTCATTTGCCCCTTCCCCAGGAAACATTCCAGTCTTTTTTTTTTTTTTTACTCTTCCAAAGGCAGAGTTTGAACACAGTCATAGCAGAAATACTATCTCAGTGGGTTTTGTGCATGCATAGAACATTAGCTTTTTTTTTTTAACTTATAACAGATAGAAGAACTATTTTTACTACATTTCATAAAAAGTATCTTTGAGGAAGGAAAGTAGGCAGTAGGAATGTAACTGCCTTATGCTTTCATAGATTTAAGTAATGGACAGACCTAAAACCAAAATACATTATTGCTCTCTTTAAAAATGGCAGGACTGATAACTCAGTTTCACAGTCAAATACGGCATGGGTACTCTGGTTAAAACAAAAAAAACTTTTCTCTGTAGTATATGTGATGGCAAAACCATATTGGAATACTTCAAATTTGTTTAGTCTGTCTGCAGGTCTGAGTAACCCACTAATATATTTTCTACATCTTCAACACACACACACACACCCCTCCTTCCCCCGTGAAATATTTAAGACACCTGAAATCCACAAGTAGCCTCATTCAGCTTTCCCTTTCCCCCATCTGTTTTAATTTTATTCCCCATCTAGTAAACTCTTTCATAAACTGGCAACATATTCAAGTCAATAGGACTGCTCATGCCCTAAAAGGAAAGAATCTAGATTGATGCTGTAAAGTCCCTGTTCAATAAAGCAAGGAGAGATTCTTGAGCACAGAAGTCAGTTCTAATGGAGACACATTAACCTAAATTAACAGTGAAAGGAATAACTACTATCAAATAACAGTGAGCAAATAGTACAATGAAAATGTAATTTATTTACAAAATGAAAAGAGAAACAGTGTTTGACTAAAATGTGAGCAGTATCAATGTTTTGACTGAAATGACCTCTTTTCCTTGAAACAGTAACAATAATATTGATAAAGGTGGATTTATAGTTTAGGCTTTCTAGTTCTCTTTCTGTTGGCTACTCATGGTCATCTGTAACAGCAACCTGTTATAAAAACAATCTCAACACAGAAAGCAACCTCTGTGCAGAAGTATACAGGGATCATTAAAAATATTTGCTCCCTCCATCCCCTGATCTTCCTATGAGAAAGAAGAAACAGTTACAGATAAGAATTTAGCAATGCAGCTAATTTAACAGTTCAGAGTGTTTTGTGAAGAATTTTCAGATTGGAAGTTATGAATTGACCATGTTACGTAGAAAATTCAGACTTTTAAAAGTAGTTTCAACATTAAACCCTGCCGATGATGCATTCTGCCCTAAAATAAACCATTTAAATGAATGGATTTCAACTTCAGCTCCCAAATTTCTACTGTACTTAATTTATAAGATTAAACAAACATAATCTTCTTTAACAGTTCAGTGAAAAAAAGATTCTACATCAAATCATTCTAATCCCCTTGTTAATACAGTTTGCTTATGTTTAAGTACACCATTGCCCTGATTATCGGATATAACTAAGATTCCCAGAAGTTCTTAATCAAGGAACTTCTCCTAGAATTATTAGTCAACATCACAGCACCTGCTGTAGAATGCATCCTAGACATTTCAATATATCATCACCCCAGACTGTATTTGCCCTTAATTTATTCAAATCAGTTTAATCCCAAAGCTTTTCTATAGCAGAAGTAGAATATGTTTGCTTGCATGTGGCTAAATGATGATATTTGACTTTAGAGTGCCATATAAACACTTGTATGTCACAATATATCTGGCTTGCATTTGTGATCATTTCCTTTTCACGTTAACATTTCTTTCAATATACAGCATCATATTCATACAGCCAAGATCCCACAAAACAGAGCTTGGCAGGAGCTGGGGGTACTGCAGTGCAGTCACAGCCATCTGCTAGCACAACTGGCCATAAATTAAAAAAAAAAAACAAAAAAAAAACAACACAAACAAACAAAAAATTAAAGGTCATTGGCCTGGTTACTTCTAATATTAACTATTGAAGGTGAAATCCAGGAAACAAGCTTCCCAGGGTCAGTTCCTAATTCTATAACTTGCCTTTCAGAGAAAACACTGAGTCTTGAGAGCTGTCAGCCTTTCAGAGACTGAAGGCTGCCAGAGATTAGGTCGAACATTCACAGGCATCTACAGCAATTGATGCATAAACCTAAGTTTGTGTAATGTGATACTTCATAAAATCAAAATTGATAATTCAAATACACTCAAGAATGGCCTTAAGATTTACTGAGGATACAGATGGGTTTGGAAAGCAAGCTAAAGTAGACAAAAAACAAATTTGACAAGACCATTGGGAAAAGGTTAAGAAGGAAAAAGGCAATTGGATTTCTATTTTTATTGCACCCTTATTAGCTATCCCACAGTTATTACAAGAAATAGTTAATTGTCAACCTGAATAGACTATCTTAGTTGAAAGTTTTTTTTTTCTTCCCTGTCACTGAACGCTTGAAGTTCTTCATGGTCTTATATTCCAAGTGAATCTTATATGTGCAATATTTGAAAATTCATTCTTTATTAGAAAGAGAGATGTATTTAAGCTTAGTTGCAAGCATTTTATAAACACATACAATTCTCATAAACTACCAGGTTAATTCCCAAGTCTGTTTTTATCTTTTGCTCTTGTGCTTATTGTTGTCTTATTTCATATTCTGGTACTACTTGTAACTTATATTATTTGTGCTGTAGTGAGATAGAATTAAAGAAAATAATTACTCAGGGGATGAAAAGAGAGTATCCCCCAGTATCTTGCATAAGAATGATAACTAAGCATTTCAGGGACTTCAGCAACTCGTTTCTCTTAATAGAAAAAAAGAAAGTGTTGAAGATTTGAAAAGTTCCAGCTCAAGTGAGAAGCTCACTAAGGGCACTAAGCCCAGGAAAGACTCATCACACCATCGCTTTATCAGCCTAGGAGCAGTGCCCCTCCTAAACAGAGGCTTAGATCAGCTGGTTAAATTTAGTGACAGGGAAGGTGAACAGTGAGCTTTCATTCCTATGTAGCTATTGTACCATTTGTTTGTCTTGACTACATAACTAAAACATAAAAGATCTATTTAGTATTGCTTAAAGCTGTCAACTTTCAGAACAGGGATATAAATACTTACTCAAGTAATTGGACAAGACTATGAGGTTTAATTATTATTTTTTTTTAATTTTACAGGGGAGATTAAACAGGCAGTAGTAAAAATCAGCCTTCTACAGAAGCAGCTCTTACAACTGGGACATCTGAAGACAGCATCACAAGTAAAAATCAGATATTAAATCTTTATGTTACATGCTGCCAATAGTATGTGAAACAGCTATAGTAAAATATCAGAGACTGCTTCTCCTCTTTTCCTTTCAGTCCGAAAGAAACCCTTATCTAAAGCTGAGCTGGCTCTGTAGGTAGCTACGTCAATGCTAAAAAACACTGACCAGCAGAAGTGATTGCAATCACACTGTCACAATCTTCTACAGAGAAGGGTAATCATGCAGATCAGTTTCCTGTCAAATTGCTAACTAATTCTAGTAATGTCCATCCAGTCTGAATATCATTATTTTGTATTTTTTTGTTTCTAAAGTCAACACAGATCTGAGAGCTGCAAGAAGACAAAGAAACATGAACAGGCCTTGGATAAGAGCAATCCTGGACTGACAGGAACTAAAAATGACTGATATTTTCTTTATGGGCTATATTTCCAACCTGCCCCCCGACCATCTCCACCCAGTGTCTGTTTCAGGCTTCTTGTTAGCCTGATTTAGGATTTGCAATTTAGGATGCCTACAAGAAAATAAACCTTATCAGAGCTCCTTTTTCAAGTGGCAAGTGTAAAGTAGAAAACGATAGCCATTAGAGAATTTTTTATGCCTAATGTTAGAAAAATACAGTATTAGAATCAGATTAAGAAACACTAGAGAGATCATTCATTGCTAAGAGATCTTACTATGTGTCCCTTTTAAGGGGGTAATAGAGATATAGTAGCACCATGGAAATGCTCCTGGTAATGTTTTCTAGCCTGAAGTAAAGAGACAAGCTAACCACATAAAAAGAAAATGACCATTTCTTTTACAGTGTGTGTACATGACTGAGTGCAACATCTATCAGGCCCTGCTTCATCCCTAGGCTTCTGTTTTTAACAAGAAAACAGCAACATATTAACTTGCGTTCATGAAGATTGTAATCAGTCTTTGACGTTTTTGAGAAAGCTTCCAAGTAGAATATGTGGAGTCCGCATTATATGCACTTGATCACATGATTTATGAAAAAATGAACATTTAACTATGAAATAGGACTACTTAGCTGCTCTACTAAATGCAGTATTTACCAACAGAAGAGGCATGTAACCAATCCAGAGATTTACTCTCAAGGGAACACATACTTCAACTTGAAAAGTACACTGTACTTTTTAGATCTAAGTTATAATTTTAATGTTAAAGCTAGTTAGTAATATTATTCATATTATATCTTTCTTAAAGAAGTAGGTGCTTGCTCAAAAAAAAAAAAACCAACAAAAACCAAAACAGAAATATCCAACAGGAATGAAAGTTAATTGGAAAGATAATATTTTCTGTAGCATAAGAGCCTCAAACATGCCTTGAAAGCAGAAAACATGTCCGAGAGGCGTCACAGAAATGCATATCAGCAACTAAGTACTAGATCTCTCATTTATTTGGACACAGATGGGAATAGTTACAAGGTGCTGATCCAGAGAAGCACAAGGCAGGTCAGAGACAGGACCTCTTGATGGTTCCACTATAGAAAATACCCACCTACACCTCCAGACACCTACATACAACCACCCATGTAAGACTTTACACTCTGCTTCTTATCCCTTCTCCCTTCAGAGGACCTCTGAGCTTCGTGTCCTCAAGCCCTCAACCAGGTACCAGCTGACTTCCAACCTCTACAGACACTAACAACTTGTAAAAAGTGAGATGCTGTTGTTTGTTAATTAAAAGGTGAGCACATCTGCCCTATCCACGGCAGCTGTTCAGGCTCCTCGCAGCCTAGAGAACCGTTCAGTTCAGAAGCATGGATGAAAAATAAGAAGAAAAATTACAACTTTTCTAAATAACTTGAGACTGGTAAAGGGGTATTAAGGTATTAAGAGACTTGTTTATCCACTTTAAGCTACTAAAACAAAAAATTTATATCCTTCTTAATGAAAGGCAGACAGTTTAGGCAGAAGCTAGCATGTGCTATTAGATCAGTCTCCTTCAGTGCTTCCCCAGATCCTTCAGGACACCACTCACTGCATATAAATATCTACATTTGAAGACACACCTCCATGAGTGCACGACTTACACTGGAGCAGTTTAAAGCATAGTTGTTATTGCATGGTGTTCCGGAAATCTGTCCTAGAACAGCCACATCCTATGTAGCCCTAAGTACTCTGCCAGCACATCTGCTGCTACAGCAACAATTCCAGCTCTGCAGCAGCTAAAGTCTTCCGAGATGAGAATGTTACTTTATCGATGTATAAAACAACAAACTACTAATGACAAGCCTTTTTTCAGAGTTTGATTGAAGGTTTGGTAAGCAGGTTTGCCCACAGAGGGCAGGCATTAGCATGCCACATTTGCCTACTGTGCACCTACAATTTCAACATGATCATTATCACTATTCAGATGACTGAGCAAGCTGACAGGGAGTATATGAAAGGTTATCATGTACTGAAAGTTAGACAGATCACGAGTATAGAAGAGAGGAAGAAAACACAAAGGATTACAATAGGAATAATGCTAAAAGATTCAGAGACAGAAAGAAGGAGGGACTGTATCCTTTGCCTATAAATTGCTAAGGAAACGCTGCAAGTACTTGCACATCAGAGTTCATCACCCTGCCTCATGTACCTTGTCCTCATTATCATGATTCAAATAAGATTCACTTCCTGGAAGAGCTTCCAGGACTCCACTGCCAGTCCTACCTCCTTTCCAGCAGTCCCCACCTAGGCAGAGAGCTGCAGATGTGTCAGAGATTGCCTTTTTAACTAGAAGCATTCAAGACAGCCATAAAGCTTCAAGAAAGAGGCAGCACACAGTGTCTAGGAACGGATTTTTTTTTAAGAGTCAGAAAAAGTATATATTGATTAAGGGTCACAACTATGCTGGGTTTTAGCCTTTTGGCTGTATGTTGCTTTCCTACTAAAAGCAGCAGGTGAGAAAGCCTTGGCAGAAAGGGAGGGAAGAGGAAAGCCATATAAACAGAAACACAGTTTTATAAAAGAGAAGCAGATCCCATCATGACCAGTCTAGGGAGAGCAGTTTCATTATCAAAAAACCAAGATATACATTCTCCCACTACACTTCAACATTAAAATAATAAAGAGGCACTATAAAACCACCGCAATAAATTAGGGAGTTAAAAGAAATAAACAGGGTACAGATTAATGGTATTTATGTATATTTTGAGGAAGATGAGCAATTACAATTTGCATCTCAGCACATGCCCATGCTATAACCTTAAATAATAATAAACTCAAGCATAACAGATTACTAACGCTCCTACCTTCTACTTCCCATACACAGCAAAAGGCAGCAGCAACTACAGCTCAGTTCTCCTATGGCTGCTCACACTGCGCTGCAGTTATTTCAGCCACACCAGCGTGAGACCGGCCTCTAGTTGTACAGCACATGCCCGAGACAGGCACAAAAAGTGCATTGCCTCCTGGACCAGCACTCTTCCTTGACTTCTCTACCTTCTTCAGGAGCAAAACAAGGAGATTATCCCATCCACAACTACTAAAAGTTATGCCTGATCAAAACTTTTACATAACAGATCAGAAGAGTGAACTTGTATAGACTCCTTAGAAAGCCTGTTCCTGAAGTGCAGTCCACACCCGGAGATAAGCCAGCCCCAGGTGTCTCTGCTTAACTTTCATCATCTACAGCTGGCACCTCCACACTGTCCTAGTAAGGTCTTGCACAGGGCACTATATCCATTTAAAAGGGCAGTTCCCAAGGCGTGAGTAGTTTAAGTTCCACTAGTGAAAACTGCTGGCAATTAAAATCACTTGTGTTATAATTAAGCTGAATTAGTTTCATCCTTTGTGCCTAGCTGCACTGGGGTGCTCCTTGCTCTTCCACTGCCTGGGGCAGGTCTGAGCTCTCAACAGCCTGCAGCTCTGAAACCGAAGGTCGAGGATGTGTCTTCTGGAAAACTTGGATCACAACAAGGAATCTCAGAGGGCTTTGGGTTGGTGTCTCTAATTTTCTGCAGGTCTGTTGTCTTAGGTCACCAAACGGACTTCTAACCCCCTTTCCAGTATGGCAGAAACCTGAAGTGAAGGGCAAGTGTATTGGGAAGGTGTTCTGAAATCTTAAAGCATGTGGTGAGACAGAGAGAATTTTGATGAGGATTTACCTGTATCTTTTTTTTTAAAAAAGAGGGCTTCAAAAATGCAAGAAGAGTTTTGTATTGAAGAAATGAGGTTTTATTAGAACATAAACTAGATATATTTTTTAGCATCGAAAGTCTAGTGTGCTGGGCAGTGCAAAATAAAAATAAAAATTTTATAAGTAGTGCTCATCTCTGCTTGCTATGAATTCACTCGGTGCAGAGCATTTTTGAAAAGCCCCACAGGCTTGTCAGCTGGAGCAACACCCCAGTCCCCTCTAGACTCCTGAGGAGAATCTTTTCACCACCTCATTCAGCAGACTGTGGCAACCTGCTGTTTTAGATATTTCCCACTTGCTGCTTAGGCCACACATTTCTTGAAATCTTGCCCTGCCCTGCCCTGCCCAGATCTGCAAGATCTGTAATTATAATTCAAAGTGGACTCATCAGTGTGTATTTTAACAGCCTTTCCATATAAATAGGACTGAGTTGGTTTGTTTTCTAACAAGCTCAGGTGCATGCCAGAGATGTCCTTCTAAATTCTTTCACTGAGATTTTTACTGTGAAATAATTAAAGAGACATTTACCCATCTTCTTCATCTTCAGCAAGACAGCCCACCTGCTGCCTACTTCTGTAATAAACATGAATGTAGCAAGAAAAGCTTCATAGAATCTAGTTCCACTTACCCCAGGACAATGAGCCAGACTCCCATTAACCAGTTGAAGTCTGTGACCTTGAGTCAGTGCATTTGCCACACAGGAACACTTACACAACTTGTAAACATTTCTCTTTCACCAGGTTGGCTTCTGTACTGTAATACACGTATGTTTAAAATAATACTTCTTGCCATGAGACACAGAGCTGCACCTAAGCAACTTATAAAGATGAATGCTTGCTAGAGGATATAACTGAAATTCTGCCTCTGGGCAGCTTGCTACCAGGAAGAATTTTATCTATAAAAATGGTATGTTTCCTCTACACATGGGGAAGATTAAATAAATAAATAAATAAATAAAGTAAAATTCCCCATAAAGATCCTTGATGATCTTGATAAACGCTACTGACTATATCACAAAATTCGTCTTTGCATGGTGTGGTTACAAGACAACAGAGACACAGTCAGGTGCATGCATAGTACATATATGCAGATTTCTTCACCGTCTATTATTAGGTTTTGCAATTTCCATTGTGAAAGACAGTAACAAAGTGAATACATTTTTTGTCAGTTCAACAAAGCACAGTATTGCTGCCCTGAAAGCAAGGACATACTGGGCAGAAATCTGCCCACCTGTTTTTAATATTGCCAAGCAAAGCTGCAATTTTTAGAATACCTACTGTTTTCAGTAACAGCTAAATTGAAAGTAGACTGGGCTGTACCATTTTTACTCCTATTTCTGCTACACTGAAATCCTGAAATTTTTAGAGCGTATACTTGTAATTTTGATGTTTTCTGATGAGAAAATGAGAGGAGAAATGGGGTAAGTTCAGCCACCTGAAATGACATATCAAGGTTTGCAGAGGTAAGTCAAAGACACAAGAGAAGCTTTTCTATGTGAAGAATGACAGAGCAAATTAAAAGAGATATTGACAATAATAATCCACACAGTAGAAATTAAGAGTATCTGCACCATAATAGAGGCTATATGAAATCAGGCTCTGTATCAAGAGAACATAATTCATATTTCTACAGCTAGATATCATGTATTCAGATCTTATTAAAATACCTGATACAACATTTCGGTCTGCATTCTCAGTCAGACTCAAAAGGAGGTGGGGACACCAGAGGAAGACAGATGGATTTTCGAAAATATTAGTATATTACTGAAGATAGTAACCCTACTTTTAAGAACCATTTTGCTGCGGTGTTCTTCCAGAAGTACCTCTATGGCTCTGGAAAAAGCCTTTTTCCAGAGACAAGTGATATGATCAGTGGGTCAGGTAATACAATCCAAATCTGGGCCCATCCCTGTCCCTGGCAGAGGTGCCCGATGCCCAGAGCCTGGGCAACCCCTGGCTGGCCACGGTCCCTGTCTGTGGTAGCAGGATGGTTGTGGCTGTGGGGCTGCCCTCGCTGCTCCCCAATACTGAGCTGTGCATTCAGAAATATCCAGCTGATTTGGTTTTATAATAGTGGTGAGAAGGGCTTCTTTCCTGTTTTCAATATATAAAAGCAAAAGAAACAAGTGATGACTTCAAAGCATGCTGCAATTTCATCTGCCACGCTGAAGGGAAAAACAGGAATAAAGGAACAGAAAGAGTAGGGAAACACAGCAGAGTGTTACAGGGCAGCCTAGAGAATAAAGCAAGGCTTCTACAGCCTGCAAACATGCAGTCTCACAGATACTCAAGTAGAAATCCTGAAAAGATGTAATTGGAATCAATTTGTTTTGTTGATTGTTTATTTTTAATTTTCTGATCTCTCATAACTGGAATCCAATCAATCTTTTTTTTTTTTTTTTTTGGGG
Organism: Thinocorus orbignyianus; assembly: GCA_013400375.1. Taxonomy (NCBI): domain Eukaryota; kingdom Metazoa; phylum Chordata; class Aves; order Ciconiiformes; family Thinocoridae; genus Thinocorus; species Thinocorus orbignyianus. The sequence goes on from VXBW01000808.1 coordinate 12,139, forward strand.
GGGGGGGGGGGGGGGGGGGGTTTTTTTNTTTTTTGTTTTGTTTTGTTTTGTTTTTGTTCCAGATCATGTCTGTGACAGTAAATTACTTATCAGTCAATGAAAATCCCCACACACTTTCTGTTTACACTGATGGAACTTGTGCCAGCTGTGCCATGCTTGTATGGCCACAAAAGCCTCCCATCAGTTTGACAAGGAATGTCTGTAGATGACTTTGAAGGACTGGTTGTAATGAGGGGTGGAGTAATTAATTCTTCATTGCTCAGTAAGAAGGAAAACAGAAGTACTTCTGCTGCTATGGATTTACTGCATATTGTATTACAATTATCTACAAGCAAGAATTCTGCACATTGATAAAACACGGCAGCAGAGGACTGAATGAGGTACCTTTAGTGCTGAAGGACAATGGATTAAATGATGTGAGGATTTCATTTTGTGATAGAGTAAATAAACAAAGTATAGGTAAGATAAATCTACACACATCCATGTTGAGAGAATCTGACTGACTAGGTGTCTGGATGCTGTGTGTATTAAAATCTCTAACCAAATACTGAATTCTAATTGACTTTCACAAGTCAATTCATACTGGATTTCACAAAGGCAGTTGTCAATGTTCTATGGTTGAACAGCTTATTGAATTAGGAGAAAGTCACTCACTACTCTGAGCAGACTGTGTTTTGCAAGTACTGGTGAAACAGCTAAAAATCTCATCAAATATGACTTAGCAGGCGAAGGATTTATAAAAATTTCATTGTAAATAGGAGCATATTGTTTTGATTTTACTGCTGTTGTTCTATGAAATTAGGATGACTTATAAATAATGAACAAATAAATTTTTGTGTATTGAATATGAGAAATGATTTTTTCTTTGAAAATGGCCTCAAAGATTAAACACTGTTTATATATTTCAGAAAGCTGTGGAAGAGCTGTGGAGAGTTCTGTTTAAATCACCCTAAGTGATGTATAAATCACAACTAAATTGTTTAAATCACCTCCATCTCATAAGATAGGAAACTTTTTTTGTCAGAAGCAGCTAGCTATGATTTTTCATACTTGGAATATTCTGATCTTTTGAATAATACATGAACATTTGAATACTTATCTTCTGCTTAGGACCCAGCTCACCTACTAGTGTTTGGGGATATTGGGGCTTGACATCCACCTCAGCAGCTTGCTTTATGCAATAGCCAGTTCCAAACACCTTAAAGAACATCAGCAGTGATGGTCACTTCCTAATCTTCCTGTCTCCAAAGTTAAATTATTAAAATAAATAATGTGAGCTTGAGATAAGATGAAGAATATATGTTTAAAGAAGCTATCAAAATGGCTTCATGAAATGTAAATGGCCTGTGATATAGTGAAAGTCAAAGTAGTTGCTACAATGGTACTTTTTTGCTATGGAAGCATGAGTCTGTTGTTACTCAGAAAAGACATACTTCATTGTCAGAGAAGAAAGATTTCACAAGGGAGAGAAGAGTTTATAATGGTGCAAACCAGCACCATTTATTTTGCAAGTCAATACGGCCTTCAGCCATTTTTCTCAGTTTCATACTGCACGCTCTCATTTGTGTTTTCACTAGCTCATCTACAAAACGTGGAGATCCTGTACAGTTTAGATCAACTAATCCCTCAGGCTTGAGAATACTGCAGAAAATAATACACATCACAGGCTCCTATATCCTTTTATGATATACATCTTTAATATACATTATTATGGTGCGTGATGAACCTAACTTTAGTGTAGTCATGCATACAGAGCACATGTCATCAGTCACTGAAAAGTGGGCCTGTGGGTATTTAAGGCTGAGTGGGTGGGTGTTTTATTTATGACATGAGTATGACAACTCTTTTAATGTAGTAGCTGAATGCAGAAAATGCTGCTCTACCACTTACGATTGCATACATTTGTTTAATGTAGTCAAAGAAAAAAATACATTTTCAACATTAGTTGTTTTTAAAAAACAATCCTACATATTCTACTGAGTAACATGATGGATACTGAAAACCACGATGACTTTACCAACTGTTTTCTTTGATATCCAATACGTGGTTAAAATAGTTGAATTATTTTCACAATGTAAGAAATTTCACTCAGTTTATTATTTTCCGTTTCCATTCAAGTTGTTTTCATCAGGTACTAGCTTGCTGTCCAGCAAGCCAATCTCATTCCATATTGATTTGTTGTGAGACAAGAGGACAGAAGAAAGCAAAAGAAAAACAAAATGTAGTCAAAAAAGAGGAGCCCTTGACCTCTATTCCTTCTTCACTGTGGCAGCCTGCCTTGCCTGAAAGATAAGTGTTGTAATATAAATGACAGGAATTCCTCTGATATAACTGGCATAAATTTATTTCTAGACCCTCTCAGTATATTTTTTGACTAGATTTGGCTAGTTAACAGTATGAGTCAGCAGAAAATATCTTCTAGCAGACAGTTAAAAACACCCACATGATGAGTAGCTGGGGAAGAATAAACATACGTAGAATGTTTGTTTGCCCCTCCTCTCTGAAGTGTCTCATTACTGCTGTCCTCCAAGCTCAAACATTCAGACCATGCTTAATATTCAGAGTGGTTGAGACTGTTCTGTGCCTGTTTATACGCTATTAGTACAATGCTGTCACTGCTAAGGATGAGTGATTTTCAACACTGCTGATACTGAAGCACTCTTCAAAATAAAGGTTTGGATCATATGAGTGACTGAAATGCTCAGACTGGCACAGTTCTTGAGGGCAGCTGTGTTATAACATGTCAGAAACACATTTAACACACTCAGTCAAGGGCTTGCAACAAGCACCATTCAGAAACAATGTAAATATGTAATGCGCTAATGGTTTACTATAGTATAGAGTAAAATTGCCGGATATCCTCATTATAATTGCAAGTAACTTCTGTACAGAAAGTCTAATGAGGAGAGAAATTGAGCCAATACTCTTGTGGATAGTTCAGTTTAGCAAAAGATTGTTTAGCAGAAAAATACCTTATGAGTAGTCACCTCTTTACTTTTCTGATGCATGTGCTTATGTTTGTCTTTTCTTGAAATGCTGTCCATCAAAACAGCTTTTCAGACAGAATTTCCTACTTCATGATCCTATAAATCAGATAGATACAGATTTGCACAAGACCACTGACTCAGCTTTTAATCTGACCTAAAAGTATTTGTTGTCATATGAAAGTGAATTACAGTGCAGCAGTAAAACAACAGAAACGTTCCTGAAAAACACTGGTGCCATTCTTGCCAGTGGGATACTGTTGAACAACACAAATACCTGACAGACCAGAAACTGAGGAGTATAAGAAAATAGGAAACCAATAGCTTAGATTGTCTGAATTTATTCAAAAGGATCAAAATATCCTCCTGGAAAGCTTAATAATCTGTCTTGATTTTCAAAAATCAAGTTAGTTTCAGCCATTTTTGTCCACACAGAAGCATAACTGCTGTTACCAACAATATTGTATAAAATGCATGAAAGGTACTACGACATATTGTATAATGCTGTCCCCAGGGCAGGGGTATTGGAACTTCATGATCTTTAAGGTCCCTTCCAACTCCAAGCATTTTATGATTCTGTTATTCTATGCTGCTTTAGCGTGTCATGATCGAAAACTTTAGTTTAACTTGCTCTTTAATTTTGTTGTGAAATTAACCAAGTCTTCAAATAGGAAGTAAACACATACAACTAACTTTGTTACTGGATAACAGTCTAAGTTTGATGACTACTGTGCCATTTATTTTCCTGTCACATACAAGGTAGAAAATGCCACCAAAGTAGAATTCTTCGCTTTGAGGAAATTGGAAAATATTTTAAAAGTATGGTTTAAAAGTTCATATTCTGTTTCATTCTGAATCATTACCTGGAAATTTGAGCGGTCTTTTTTTTTAAATACATATATATGTATATTCTGTTTATTTTTATTTTTCATAGAAAGAAAGACAATAAAGGTGAAGGATGGTAGGGGAGATATCAGCCAAGAATTGGAAATGCTTTACATTATCTGTATAATCTTGTATTCATTATATGCAAACACTTTAGCAATCCATCAACTCTGAAAGATCTGCAAACATTTAAAAGATGACAGCTTTAATTCCAGTACCATAAATTCCAAAATACGTTCCCAAATGCAGATCATGTTCATAACATATCAAGAAAATAGGTGTTGTGGTTTGGGGTTTTTCCTTAATTACATTACATTATTCATAGACCAGCATAATGTTTATTTGGGGAGGAGAGGCTGGGATTTTTCCCAAGGGACTCAATAAAACCTCTGAACATGACTGAGAACAACAATAGCAACAAATAATTTGAAGTGATTCAAACTCCGGGGAGTACTCTTTCCTTTCTGTATCCCTCCCCATTGGTACAGGTTTGGTACAGTAGCTGACAGAGAATGTTACTGGGTATCGCTATGGATAGGGAAATATTAGTTTCACAGTGCTGAAACGTAAACAAGGTAAATCTCCGTATCTTCCCATGTCAAGAAGAAGGTATCTTAAAATATATGGACCTGCTGGGAAAAAAAAAACCAAAACCCATCCTTCTGCAGTTTTCTAGCCTGATTATCTTTATTTTGAGGGAGCAAAGTCCAAGCACCTCTGTCATTGAATAATATGTCTGCACAAACCCATATCAAATATGTGATGTTCTCACTCATGAAAGTGGAATAAAAAGAGTGTCTTTCATGTAAACTAGGCTTATTTATCTGTACAAAGAAAATAAATTTTTTAAATCCACCTTCTGGAAATCTCAAAACACCATCTGTTTTTGAGCAAACAATTGCCATTCATAAGGTAATATACCTACAGTGATTTACAGAGTTCAGGCTTTTGTCCCCAGTTTGATGACAGAAAATCACATACTTTTCTGAATCAATGCTTCCTGGAGATTCAGAATCAATGCAGATGTCCTTTTCTTTCTTTATATCTATTGCTAAATTGGATTAGATTAAATAATATTAGATTGATAGAGAATACAACACATGTCTTTTATATCAATTTGACTAAACAATATTTACAATGCTCCTAAAGCAATGCTTTTTCATTTGAATCTTCATGTACAAAGCTTGGGATTCAACTGAATTTCTATTTCCATTTTGTCCTGCTACTATCTTTGATGAAATTTATTTGGACATATGAAAACAGAAGAAGCTGACATGGAATTTTTTCTGATCAAAAGCAGGGAGAGAACTGGGCAATAAGAAGCAGAGAATCACCATTAATCCTTTCTCCTTTTTATACAAAACCCAAAAAAGCTCTGATACACAGAAAGTAAGGGAAGGCTCTTTACTGACAACTGTACCCACCCCTAATGAGTCAGGGTGGCACTGGCATTTCATCAAGTGCTTAGGCCTTCATAGTATAAATTTGATACTCCTGGTGTGATGAAAAGCTCCACTGTAAAAAAAAACAAAACAAAACAAAACAAAAACAAAAACAAACGAACAAAAAACCAAACCAAAACAAAAAAACAAAAAAAAGGAAAAAAAGTCCAGTTTCATGCCTGGTAATGTAAATCCAAAAGACGTGTTTTGACTGAGCATCTTGCTATTTAAGTACTTTGAAAAGGTCTTCCACCTCGTTATTTCAATTACCAATTAGCGCCTCAGATCATAGAGATTTTTGTATTATATACAACAGAAGAAAGAATCCAATCAGCTACAGACAGCTTGGGTTTATTCTGCAGTAGTGCTAGTGGTTGGTATTTGTGTTATCCCTCTTATAATTATTATTCTTAAAGGTGCTGATTCTGAAAGACAGAATATCTGCAGATAAGGTTTAGATTTAAAAGCAATGATCTAGAATTATTGGAAATTAATTCTTTGGACTTGCATCTCACTTCTGGTAGGAGAGGAATAACATTGCCATCTACAACCCTGAGAAAACTGTTATATAGAAATACTTGTAATATTTCAGGTTACATAGATATTTTGCCAGTTGTAAATCTTGAAAATGAATGGATTTCAGGGAAAAGAAATAATGTGGTAAGGTGAGTTAAGTAACTTCATTTATAGTGTAGTTAAGATGAGATGTCAGGATTTATGAATGGTGTTGGAAAGGTCTGAAAAGTTTTCATAGAAACTAAGGAATATTGGTGTGCTTTTAAAGTTCAGGCCCCTGACGATTCTGCAATTCTCTCTTTTAATGAAAAATCCCAGCCTTTTATTCTTATGGCAACTACCACCAAAATAAAAATCAATTATTTAGGACCAAGCATTTTTCAGTGTGACTGTGACTGGAGAAAAAAAAAAATCAAATTCACATTCTTCACAGATTGCCAGTGAAGAATTGTAAAGCTAGCCCTGTGAAGAATGGGACAAACTGTTACAGAAGCCAGAATCCAGAGCCATGGCTAAGAGGTCAAGGTAGCAGAAAGAGTACTTATTTACATGTGGCTTCATTATAAGTTAGGCAAAGCCCATGTCCTCTAATTGATTTTTGGTATATCCCTTGATATTAGCACGCTCTGGGATACCCCAGCCATTGCTTTCTTTCCTGTGGGTAGGATTTCTTCCACAAAGAGTTGGGGAGATTGTATTTCTCTGCATTATCTCATTACTAACCTACAAAAGACAATATACCAATAACTGCCTAAACAGAACTTAGATCCATTCAGGCTACTGTAATACATAAATTATTTTTAACCCTAGACACTTAAGTATGCTTGTAAATCTAGCGATATATTTTAAAAGATCTTTATGACACTGGCAATATACGCAGTTTAGTTTAATAGCATGTTAGATTATAATTGCGTCTTATAGCCAAGGTAAAAATACTACAAGAACAGATGTAAGGATGTAACAAACTTCTGATTCTGGTGCGATCTGTAAAATGCTAAAGGTATGAAACTGAAAGACAAATGGAGAAAGTTGGGAAGGAAAGCAGGGAAACAATCACTGAGCATTGCAGAACTTCTTAAGAGAGAATTAGCAAGAATTAAAATAACGCCTCCTCCCATATGATTTGTTTATACCTAGCCACAGAGATTTAAACTGGTACCAACAACTGCTCTAATGATTCTCAATGTATAGTTTTTAATAGTATTATAGTACTGGCATATTTCTAATATCAGCTGACAAGCAGATTCATGTGAGGCAGAGATGGAAAGATAAACTTTCCCCTGGTGAAAAATTCAATGCTTTTATATGTAAGTGTTTCAAGCTAAAAGGTAAAGGGTAGCTAAGGTTATTTAAGAAATCTGCTGTCTTTTTCCCAAAAGTGTAGCAGTCAAACACAGCAACATAGAGCATCAGCTTGTAGTTCGAATCTTCTGGGGGGTGGCATTTGCTCAGAACTTGAAGGACTAGAGAATCCTAACAAAATAAACTTAACTTTATGTGGAATAAGGCATATTATAAAAACGGAAAGACTTGTAACTTCAAAAACAAAATGTTCTGATGCATACACCTACTAAATTTCAAGTATTTTGAGCAATTTAACATATAGATTTAGACATTTAAATTCTATTTGACCCATTTCTTATCATTAATGTTAAAATACTTCTAAAAAAAATACACAGATATGCATTCATTTCTGTGTTGGGTACCCTATAGCTGGGAGCCTCCCTGAGCTGCATTTCATAGTTGCAAAGAAGATATTATGCATAAACTAAGAGTTCTGAAAAATATGATCTTAAATGTGCTTTTTACAAGCACTAGAAATAAAACATGTAGTCAGATTTCAAAGCAAGCAAGGACTCAAAATATTAAGCAAAAAATACATTATTTCATCCAACTTTCACCATTATGTTTGGTGTTTCATCACAACTGTATGGGTCTACTGTGGCATAATGTATTATTCTGAAAGAATGACTTAACAGGTATAAATCATCAAAGCTTCTCCAATTTCAATGTATAAACTTTGAGGAACAACCTGAGAAAAATAAGTTAGAGACTAGCTTTCTGAAGATACTCTGGGGATAAAGCAATAAATAAGAAATGGCCTGGGTTGAACGAAACAGTTACCTGATGATCTAAACATGGAAGCCTGTCATGATTCTGACCAATCAGAATAGACAGATGATGTCCCTCTAAAGAGAGGAGAGCAAGAAATTAAAGAGATTTAGGAGTTTAGGAAAAAAATAAACTACTTTAATGAAAACATAAATAATAATAATATAATAAATGATAAAAAGGAAAAAAAAAAAAAGAAGAAGAAAAAAAAAAAGGTATTCTGTATATACAAAACCTTATCAAACTCCCAGGATGATGACCACATCACCAGCAGGCATCGGGAAAAGTCCCAGACTGGACTCAGTGATTGACAGGAGCTGGATTCCAGATCTGGAGTCAGGAACGCATGGATCAGGATCAAAGATAGATGAACAGGCAGGGTCCTCCTTGGACGTTGGCCATTGAAGAAAAAGAGTCGACCCTTTGATCCCTCAGCTTTTATACTGACCGTGATATGGATGGGATGGGATACCTCAGTTGGTCAGTTTGGGGTCATCTGTCCTGCCCACTCCTCCTTGCAGGGGTGACCCTTCTCCGCTTTTCTGCTTCCAACCATTCAAGGGGGCAAATAACAAAATGACCTGACCTTGGTTGTTATAGCAATAAGTATAAGCAGGGGCCTCTCTGCATACCATGCCTTGGTATAATCAGGTCTCATCACTGTGAGAGTGAACAGTTTCCTGGACAATGTGCTATTAATTTCAGAGTTTAGTTAGTTATAAGAAGCCCAGCTAAGAAAGTAAAATTGTAAAACAGAAAATTGGTTTGTTTTACCTCAAACCAGGACAAAGCCTCGGAAATTGTTTGGGTTTTAAGTCAGACATATTGAGCAGGGTTCTTTAAATGCTATAGTGTCCCAAGGAGAAGGATCATCCTGCATAAAATCATTTCTGTAATGGTTTAAGAAGCCCATTTAAAACAACTAACCAACCCACCCCCCCAAAAAAACAATGCTATGCTTCTATAGTTTAGAGTTAATTGAACTTTTCCAGGGGGGATGTTCAGAGCAGGACATTATAGTATGATTAAAGACACCCAAATCCTCTTTATTTTACCTGCTTTGGAAACCCAAGGAATTAATACAAAGTTAAATGTTAGACAGTGCCAATAGAGCTGGATGAAATATCCATCAGTATCTTTAATGAATAGTGACTATACTACCAAGGCATTTTTGTACTAAAATTTAAATCATAATTTAGGAGTGGGGTTGTGTATTGTTGAAAACACTCTTTGCATTCTATTTTTCAATAGTTTTAATAATCAGTTTTCACTTCTCAAAACTAAAGACTTTTTGGCCTTCAATAAAAATTGTTAAAATTTTTTAACTATAAGTTTTCTTCTCTTTTTTTTTTTTTTTTTTTTTTTTTTTTCCCAACTCGCCTGCTAAAGTAGCATTGCCTAGAGCACATTACTCAGGGTTGCATCTGGGCGAGTGCAAGTCATAGTTCAATACTGAATTTCTTCCTAGAGTAATTCTAACGTTGTGAAATAAAAACACTAAAAAGATACTCCTACTTGCTTCCTCCTGTAACACAGTTCTATTGATGTTGCAGTCTTGCTATTTCTACACAGCAGAAGCTCAGTAGTTCTTAAGCTATTCTTTCTCCCTCTTGGTACACTACAAATCTGTAGAAGACCCAGGTTACAGCCAATGCACGTACTAATGTATTAAGAGTGAGTTTCTTGCCTCACCAAAGTATGCATGCTTTACTTTTCTATTTACCTGGTGTCTTTTAATTGAAGAGAAACACATTAAATTACATAGATTACTTTAGTCATTACTTCCTTTATGTGACAATATTTATTCTCTCCCCCATACTTGGAAACCATGCAAAAGTTTTCAGAGCAAACATAGCATTATGCTGATTCCATTTCTAGGACATCTTTTCATAAAGGCAAGAAGCAGTAGCAGTAAACAGTGTCACAGGACCAGCTACCTTTGAAGGAAACATTTCTAAAGGATTCTAGAAGTAAACTAGTTTGAGGGCATTTGTGAAAGTGCTAAACAAATTAGAAGAACTTAATAGAAAATTTTAAGCACTTTAAAAGGAAGAAAACACATTTTGTCCTTGTACAGTAATTTTGAAAAGCCTTTTAAAAAAATAATGCTATGACATTTGATATAATTACATTCAAAACCTATCATGAAATGTCATCAATTTAAGAGTTTCTATTTAACAAACTAGCAGGACTTGGGATGAGACGAAAAAGAAATGCTGATGAACAATTAAACAAATGTGATCTCTCTGCTCGATTTGCTTTTATTTATTTAGTGAAGAAAACATTAATAGAAACTCAGATACATTAGGACATTATAACTCCAGTACATTAATAATGCAAATAGCATAAAAAGGTTAATTACTTCTCAAATGAGCAGTTATTGTACAATATTCTTCGCTTGAAAAAAACACCAATTCATTTGAAGACAAAACCAATTTTTTTGATTTTTGTTTTTCTTTTCTGCAGCTACTATCAAAATAGTAGCTAACCGTTTTGACCTATTACATTTGGGAAAAAAAAAGGACTATCATAGACTGAAGTCCAGCATTCAAAGATCAGGAATACATTATCAGTGAAAAAACTCTGGCCTTTATGCAGCATCAAAACCAGACAATTATTTCTGTGCAAAAGAGTCATGTGACTAAAGAATGTATTCTTCCCCAAAAGGCTAAAATGCAAGCAATGTATTTGACTTTCAGATGATCGTGCTGCTCTTGAAGACAATCAAACCACAGCAACTACTGTCTTAGTTTGGTATTAATACATTCTCCCAATTGTTTTAACACTGCATGAGATCTAAAATATGAAGTCAACTGTCTATTCATATAATTATCTGAGTTGACTTTTCAGAAGGCAGGGTCCATAAAAGTGGAAAGTCTAGGTCCATATTTTCAGAAGCTCAGAACTTACTTGCTGGCTCTGAGCTAAAAGCTCAGCCTCTCACCATTCCTCAAAAGTTTTCTTTACTTACTGTTGTACTTAGTCCTCCCACTAATCTGATGTCTGGGGAATTGGGCACACCTCTCCATACAACTTGTACTCTACAAGTTTCTTGTTGCTTTTTTATTTTAAATTGTGCTTTATGAATGACCAGCCCCTATGTCCAATAGACACATACATCACCTTGAAGCAGGTCTTCTGGTGGACAGTGCATATCTCTGTGCATAGCTTTATATTCCTATACAAATTCCCGTTCTTGACAGATAATTTTTTAATATATCCTCGTAATGAACTTCAAACAGCCTTGAACAGGCTAACTTGGCAGTGCAAGAAGTTTATTGCAATACTCCAACACCGCTTTTTTTCCACTTAGGTCTGCAGCTTGCAGTTTTCCAAACTTGTGGCAAGAAATTACTGGGTAACCCCAATCCCAGCAGTGTCATCTAAATAATTACACATCAAGTTATGTCCTCTGAAAATGCATAACTGGTTATTTTGACCCACTGCCACGTACCATTGAAATCCATACACACAGTATCAGCCCATTGCACAGCCAAATGGAAGCATAACCATAGTCTATAAGAACATCTTCTGGAAGAGAATAAATGGCAGGAAGGGATAAGAAGGATGGGATATTACAAGTAGATCCTATGATTATCTGAGCTCTATCAGCTATCAAACTGCTTTTATTTTAGACAGGATACCAGTGGGGTGGGGGCCTCAGGAAGCTGGAAAATACATCTCTTTTTTTCTTTTCTTTTCTTTTTTTTTTTTTTTTGCTTGTCCTAGGCAGTTCTGAATGTAAAGACAAAAAAAAATTAAGAAGAAATAGGAACTATCTAAATTCTGCTTCTTCTGCACAACCGCTCAGATTTTTATACCAGAAGAGAATTACCTTTCCCAAAGGCCCTAAAAGAACAGTCGTATGAAAGCCACATGAAACATCAGTTTCACGTCTTCAATCACAAATGCATGGATACATATGGAATCTGTACCAAAATTTCGCATGTAACCTGGTACTAGCTTTAAGCTTGTTACCAGCTTCCTCCAGAACCATCTGCACATGCACTTTCAGGATCTGAAATCCAATTAATCCACACCAAAGCAAGAGTTGCAGAAAATATTCTGCAATGATATAAGCGCTTAGGCCCTGTTAATAAGTCATGCAAAAGACACATTGATATACCTGCAGATAAATAACATAGAATCATAGAATGGTTAGAGTTGGAAGGGACCTTAAAGATCATCGAGTTCCAACCCCCCTGCCATGGGCAGGGACACCTCTCACTCGACCAGGTTGCTCAAAGCCCCATCCAGCCTGGCCTTGAACACTTCCAGGGATGGGGCATCCACAGCTTCAATGGGCAACCTGTTCCAGTGCCTCACCATACTCACAGGAAAAAATTTCTTCCTAAGATCCGATCTAAATCTCTCCTCTTCCAATTTAAAACCATTCCCCCTTGTCCAATCACTACACTTCCTGACAAACAGTCCCTCTCCAGCTGTCCCATAGGCTCCCTTCAGATACTGGAAGGCTGTTCTAAGGTCTCCCCAGAGCCTTCTCCAACCTGAATAGCCCCAGCTCTCTCAGTCTGTCTTCATAGGAGAGGTGTTCCAGCCCTCTAATTATCCTTGTGGTCCTCCACTGGACCCGTTCCAACAGTTCTATGTCCTTTCTATGCTGAGGACTCCAGAACTGGACACAGTACTCCAGGTGGGGTCTCACGAGCACAGAGTAAAGGGGGAGAATCACCTCCCGTGACCTGCTGGTCACGCTTCTTTTGATGCAGCCCAGGATACGTGTCGTGTCGTTAGGTTTTTAGCGTGTAAATATGTTTTTAGCACTTCTACTCCCTGTATATCAGGAATTCCTCAGGTAGTAAAACTGTTTATTTTTAATTTCAAATGTCACCTTTGTCAAGGCTGATAGCATTCAAGTTTCTGAAGCTATGTTGCTCTGAACTCCTTGCTGGCACACAACATCATCTTACAGAGCCTGCTGGCATTGGCTCCTCATAATCCTGTCATCTACACCTGAACCTCAGTCACCAAGGCACACTGGGAAGGGACTTTATCAACCACATTCACTAATCCCCTGAGTGTAAGGAAACTCTGAGTCTGCATAAATTAAATTATTCATATGATATTTGAATAAAATACAATATTTTGTACAATCTTCTACATTCAATGTTTGCTTTTCTATTTTTGATATTATGATGCAAGAGAAGAAATACAATTCATGACTGATTCATATCTATTCATTAAAAATACTTTTAAAAAATCTTTAAATGTCATTAAAAATAAATATAAAAAATCTTAAAATATTTGGACTCCTATGTTATTAAGAAGCATATTTCAGTTTTAATCAAAATTTAAAGCATGCACCAATACACGTACTAGAACAGGATGGTGCTCTTTCTCCACTACAGTCATTGTGAGGAAATTATTTTGACTGGACACTTACCTCAGAGTAGCATAAAGATATTAATGGGGTAATTTAATTCAAAATCTCATAGTGACTTAAGGCGTTTTAGAGTTATCACAGGAATTCAAGATGCAATAAATAATGCGTTAGATCATTAAGGACTAAATTTTAATGTATTTTGCAGTAAGAGGAAAGGTGCTAAATAAATGTGGGAGATTTACTATTATTACTGGGTTATTTATAGGCTAATATGCCCAAAACTCAAGTTTTATGAGATAGCAAACTAATAAATATTTTTAAAAATTTATAGTGTCATAAAGAAAACGGATCTACCTGCAGAGTTAGCTGCTGTCCACATGATTGGGAATGGCAGACCTCTGAAGATCTGGCTGTAGAGTAACGATGATTTCACTCATGGCCTTTACAATTCCTTCTTCAAGCAAATGTCTTTGAAATGAAGCATGCTGAGTGTTTTCCTTCAGTTTGGAAACTAAGAGAAGAAAGTAATTATTGGACAAATAATTATAAGCGATGAGGCATTTCTCAAAATTCATTTTGAAGTTCTACAAAGGGTATGATTCATAGTACCAAACCAGAAATAAACCAATTTTATGGTAGTAACCTGTAACTTTGCTATGTGTAATTACAGTATTTATGTTAACTCACAAATATACTTAAAATACGCAGCATAGAATACAGTACATTGCATGAAATATGTACTAAAAATACTAAAGTAATAATCATGCCTATATTGACAAGTTACATTTTTTAATATATGTATACACGCACACACTTATGTATAAGATTTTAATCTAACTTAAAAGTTTCTGCATTGGTCTCCAGTAAATAAATGTCCTTAAAATAACCACAGAACAGTAATCAAAGCAAAGTCTATAAAAGATCCCCTCTCAAATGCTGCATATGTCAAATGGGGGACACGGGGAGTTATTAGAAGTAAGAAAGTCTGAAAAAAGTATTTTGAGGAACAGCCTGCTAAATTCATAAAATACACATCAAGTGCCAAGCATCACAGCTGTATTAACTAAACAGGGTCCTCCACAGCAAGAATACAGCCCTACAGGTTGTGAACACGGTATGGACAGGGATGGGGAAGGCAGCTGGGTGTTCAAATATCATCTGCAAGCCTGTAGTAAGGGAGCTGATCTGGGGTCAAACAGCAAGCCAAGCTGGCAGTTTAGGATCAGGGGACAGAAGGTACAGGGATAGCTGCAATGTTAAAATGGGACAGAAGGTACAGGGATAGGAAAGCAAGGGTGAAAGCCTAAACTTAAAGCAGGTGCAGAGGAGAGGGGGTATTGACCTCCACTGATCCATCTCATCACCATGCACCTGCATCCTGTCTGAGCTGGCCTTCATCTCTGACAGCTAAACCCCCAGGTATGCAAAACATGCTCACAATCCTGAGGGTGACTGATAGAGACTAGATGTGGAAAAGAACCAAAAAAGAAAATAACCAAAGGCCACTGCAGGAGATTTAAATTAATTAGAGTCAAAAGGGACCTTGAAGATCATTTAGATTCCATACCCCCTGCTATGGGCAGGTTGCTAGAGTCCCACTAGAGCATATTGTTCAAAGCCCAACCCAACCTGGCCTTGATCACTTCCAGGAATAAAGCATCCACAGCTTCCCTGGGCAACCTGTTCCTGTGTCTCACTCTCCTCACAGTAAAGAATTTCCTGAATCTCCCCTCTTTCAGTTTAAAACCATTACCCCTTGTCCTATCACTGCACTCCCTGATAAAAGTCCTTCACCATCTTTCCTGTAGGCCCTCTTTAAAGTACTGGAAGGCCAAAATAAGGTTTGTCCAGAGCCTTCTCTTCTCCAGGATGAACAACCCCAACTCTCTCAGGAGAGGTGCTCTAGCCCTCTGATCATCTTTGTGGCCCTCCTCTGGACTTGCTCCTACAGATATATGACCTTCTTATGTTGGGGCCCCAGAGCTGGATTCAATACTCCAGATAGGGTCTCACTAGAGCAGAGTAGAAGAAGATCACCTCCCTCAACCAGCTGGTCACTGTTCTTTTGATGTAGCCTAGGGTGTGGATGGATTTCTGCACGTCAGTGTTTCACATATTACATAGTAAAAACTACTATCTACTACTACTTTCTTCCCTCTTCTCTAACTCTGTGCTTACTATTTTTGAGGGCAACAGAGGCATGAATAAAGGTGATTCAGTCACTTCTTGTATTTTCTGACAAGGCCTCTCCTTACAGGCAGTAGAAGAGAGTATCCTCTAGCAAAGTAATTGTCTGTTAAAAACAGAAACTGAGAGTAACAGATCATCAATGAAGAAAGATTTCCAGAACAGTACCAAAATTTCAAATGCAGATAATATCTCACACTGCAAGATCTAACAGCATCTCTAAGATCTAACTTATAGGAAATGGTTGAGTTGCTAGCTTAAAGCAACAGATTGTTTTTTTCATTTAACAAATATCTGAATTCTGTAATTCCATATGAAGGACCGAAGTACAAAGGGACTAAAAAAGAGATGAGAGAACAGGCCCTCTCTAACCACAATAAATATAACTGCTATGTGGCTTCACCAGTTCACTACAGCTCTGTCAGGGGATATGGCATCCACTAAGCTTCTTCTTCAAAGTCAGCTATTTATAACAAAAATCTGCCTTAGCTGTGTGTTGCCATGACCATTGATAAAATGGGAATCATCACAGAGTTAAAAGACAAAGAAATTGACTTTGCATCTCCAAAGAATTCCGCTCAAGAATATGTAAAGAGTTTCNACACTTAAAAGAAGAGGGAAGCTAACTTCTGTAGAACCACAGTCACACTGCTACTTGCAGTTACTAATCAAATATAGGATGGAGGAATCTCTCATCCAAGCTGACTGTTGTCCTTTTACAGATAGTAGCATTCTTACAAATCAATGTTCTTACTGGAATTCTTACTATATATCCGTGGTTATTTTCTCCGTTGAAAGCTTAATTTTCTTCATTTGAGTCCACCTATCAGTTAAGTATGCAAGTAATGCCAATGAAGTGACATAGTTAGGTATCTTCCTAACACAGTCTCATACTCTAAGAAACAGGTGAGAACTGGTCTCTTGATGAGCAGTAAGCTCAATAACTTTCACAAGACCTTTCACCACACAGCTCTGAAGGTAGAAGTAAATGAACAAAATCTCCACTCAGAAGTACTACACTACATTACAAAAGGTGAAAGCTGGCTTCTAAACACTTCCAAGTAATTACACTAGCTCAAGTTTGAGTTAGGGATGTAGGGTTTTATATATATATATATATATATAAATTAAATTATTGACATCTGCTCAGGGTTGTAAATTCTCTGCATACCTGTTCAGTGCCTGGGAAAAGAGGATTCTGATTCCCTTTAGCACTTTAGTAAAACATGAACAATGAATATCAATATTCAGCATTAACAACAACAACAAAAACAAATAGCCCTGAGCATTGATGTACTTAATAGCAGTTGTTGCTATAACCACCTTCAGACATCAGTTCCAAATTAAACATTCCTATAAATTTTTCTATGTTGATTTTCTTCATTTTTTTTTNAAGCATCCACAGCTTCCCTGGGCAACCTGTTCCTGTGTCTCACTCTCCTCACAGTAAAGAATTTCCTGAATCTCCCCTCTTTCAGTTTAAAACCATTACCCCTTGTTCTATCACTGCACTCCCTGATAAAAGTCCTTCACCATCTTTCCTGTAGGCCCTCTTTAAAGTACTGGAAGGCCAAAATAAGGTTTGTCCAGAGCCTTCTCTTCTCCAGGATGAACAACCCCAACTCTCTCAGGAGAGGTGCTCTAGCCCTCTGATCATCTTTGTGGCCCTCCTCTGGACTTGCTCCTACAGATATATGACCTTCTTATGTTGGGGCCCCAGAGCTGGATGCAATACTCCAGATAGGGTCTCACTAGAGCAGAGTAGAAGAAGATCACCTCCCTCAACCAGCTGGTCACTGTTCTTTTGATGTAGCCCAGGATGTGGATGGATTTCTGCACGTCAGTGTTTCACATATTACATAGTAAAAACTACTATCTACTACTACTTTCTTCCCTCTTCTCTAACTCTGTGCTTACTATTTTTGAGGGCAACAGAGGCATGAATAAAGGTGATTCAGTCACTTCTTGTATTTTCTGACAAGGCCTCTCCTTACAGGCAGTAGAAGAGAGTATCCTCTAGCAAAGTAATTGTCTGTTAAAAACAGAAACTGAGAGTAACAGATCATCAATGAAGAAAGATTTCCAGAACAGTACCAAAATTTCAAATGCAGATAATATCTCACACTGCAAGATCTAACAGCATCTCTAAGATCTAACTTATAGGAAATGGTTGAGTTGCTAGCTTAAAGCAACAGATTGTTTTTTTCATTTAACAAATATCTGAATTCTGTAATTCCATATGAAGGACCGAAGTACAAAGGGACTAAAAAAGAGATGAGAGAACAGGCCCTCTCTAACCACAATAAATATAACTGCTATGTGGCTTCACCAGTTCACTGCAGCTCTGTCAGGGGATATGGCATCCACTAAGCTTCTTCTTCAAAGTCAGCTATTTATAACAAAAATCTGCCTTAGCTGTGTGTTGCCATGACCATTGATAAAATGGGAATCATCACAGAGTTAAAAGACAAAGAAATTGACTTTGCATCTCCAAAGAATTCCGCTCAAGAATATGTAAAGAGTTTCATTGATCGATTCTCTTTTTTAGATGGAATTTTTCATCTATTATT
Organism: Thinocorus orbignyianus; assembly: GCA_013400375.1. Taxonomy (NCBI): domain Eukaryota; kingdom Metazoa; phylum Chordata; class Aves; order Ciconiiformes; family Thinocoridae; genus Thinocorus; species Thinocorus orbignyianus. Next base: position 30,179 of record VXBW01000808.1, read on the forward strand.
ACCATGAAAAAAATGAAACTGGTATTCATATTTTATAATATATTATCTGCCTGTCTTGTGAAATTCATTCAGAATATAAATATTTTTAGTATTAGCTAGATCACTAGAAACTATTTCATGTTTTGTGGGCTACCTACATAAAAGAAGTTACAAAGGACTCCCTGTTTTCAGGGTAAGCAGTAGAAATATTTCACATTTTACTGTAAGCATGTCTTTTTGCATTTAGTTCCTTAGGGTCATGTCATTTCAAGATGCTATTGTCCTAGTCTGGAAAAAGGATCAACGCTGTTGTTCATGTATTTGTTTGTACTCTGACATCACTCTCCCTCTGCTCATGCAGATCCCATTATAAGTTCAGGGGCTTATTTTGCTATGCTGTTTTCCTTTCTGATTCTTGTCAATCTCCAGGATGATGTACTGTAACAAATATCACCTTGTATTAACGTCTTCCATGTTGTTTGACGGAGCAAGTCATAAAATGAAACTATATGCTATTTTCCAAAGGAAGCTCACTGTCAGAATTATGATTTACTCTTAGGTTTCTACTCACTGCTTTTTGCTTCGAATTGTAATAAATTTTCCAAGATTTTGTAAACAGCAAGCAGAAACTAGCTATCCAACACTTAAAAGAAGAGGGAAGCTAACTTCTGTAGAACCACAGTCACACTGCTACTTGCAGTTACTAATCAAATATAGGATGGAGGAATCTCTCATCCAAGCTGACTGTTGTCCTTTTACAGATAGTAGCATTCTTACAAATCAATGTTCTTACTGGAATTCTTACTATATATCCGTGGTTATTTTCTCCGTTGAAAGCTTAATTTTCTTCATTTGAGTCCACCTATCAGTTAAGTATGCAAGTAATGCCAATGAAGTGACATAGTTAGGTATCTTCCTAACACAGTCTCATACTCTAAGAAACAGGTGAGAACTGGTCTCTTGATGAGCAGTAAGCTCAATAACTTTCACAAGACCTTTCACCACACAGCTCTGAAGGTAGAAGTAAATGAACAAAATCTCCACTCAGAAGTACTACACTACATTACAAAAGGTGAAAGCTGGCTTCTAAACACTTCCAAGTAATTACACTAGCTCAAGTTTGAGTTAGGGATGTAGGGTTTTATATATATATATATATATATAAATTAAATTATTGACATCTGCTCAGGGTTGTAAATTCTCTGCATACCTGTTCAGTGCCTGGGAAAAGAGGATTCTGATTCCCTTTAGCACTTTAGTAAAACATGTACAATGAATATCAATATTCAGCATTAACAACAACAACAAAAACAAATAGCCCTGAGCATTGATGTACTTAATAGCAGTTGTTGCTATAACCACCTTCAGACATCAGTTCCAAATTAAACATTCCTATAAATTTTTCTATGTTGATTTTCTTCATTTTTTTTTCACAAACACTTTTTCATTTATTTTGCAGATTCTTAGCTATCATACATTCTGCTACCAGTACGCACTTTGTATGTGTTCCTAATGTTGGCATATCTAAATTTGACTTTCAATAGCACAAATGATTTTAACAGATAGGTATTTTGTGCCAAACAGTAAGCAACTACATTGTCAAACATCTATAAAAACCCCCTTCATTTTTCATACCAGGACTTAACAGTCATGTCCTTATCCTTTTTTCAGAGTTTCAGTCTCCATGTTAGAATACCACATCACAGAAGATAGTTTTGCAATTTGACAATGAATTATTATGGCAGAATCAAGCATAATAAAGTTCATATCTCTCCCTAAATCTAACTCAGAGGTATTGACTGCTCTCTTTTTTCTGTCAAATATCTGAAAGTTCTTACATGTGCAACAAAATACTAAGTTTGAAAGATCACTTTTTTGTAAAGTGAAGTTTCCTGCTTTGTTTCACCAGGTACTAGGTATTAAAATGACCCATACCGGAAAGATCAGATGACAATTACTGAGATTTTTCATCCATTTTGTAGAAAAAAAAATGCTGTTGAAGCACTCTTATTTTAAGTTAAATATACTTTGTATTTTCTATGCCACAACATTTTCACAATATTAGGTCATTGTGTTTTCATTTTAGGATTTGGTTTTACACTCACCGAATTTCATGCAACAACAGTCAAACACCAAGAATACCCGAACTCTTCCTTTCTCTTCCCCTGCATTGTCCATTTATCAAAAACCTGCATTTTTTTCAAAAGGAAATATTTTTCCAATAGTATGCTGAACCCAACTGCTCTTGGGGTTGCATTTCTGCTAACCCTTCTGAAAATTGCAGGAGTAAGAGCAAGCTGAGTAGGATTACATCTTTCAGTGGTGTCCCACAGTGGCACAGATGAAGTGTATCATTGATGTTGTACCTTTATCTCTAATGAGAAAAACATGTATATTATGAACACTAGATATACATAAACAGTATGATTTTGTGATACTGATATGAAATGTGAATATGGTCCCCTCTTTCTGTGACCAGAACTCCTTTCAGGACTTCCAAGTAAATATTAAAAAGTTAAGAAATGATCTTGCTATATTTCCAATTTGTGTCTTCTCAACAGAAAAAACTACGTAGTAACACCACAGACTATTTTTGGATGTAGCTAAAAGTAATTTTTAATAGGTGTAAATCCTACTCATGTTTTTTTTGTGGTTTTTAAATATTAAATGAAAGAAAGATGGTCATTATCAATACGATGTTGGAAAGAAAATGAGTTCATAAATATATTTGCATTAGTTATAGTATTCTATTTCTATTCCTCATGGAAATCATATTAATACTAAGCATAATTTTTAAGCCATAGAATGTATGCAGCAGATATAAAGGCTGCAATACTATAAGCTGCTGCATAGCTATACCGTACATCATCCTGATGTACCCTAACCATTTATATCCTACTCTTTACTGGTTACTGTAAACAAGGGCAGTTAGTTTGGCCTTACTGGAACTGGACAAAAGACCCATCTTTCATATTATAGATTAACCTGCCTCGCAATCCCATGACAAATATGCTGCAGTGTGTTTCTACTCACTTGACCTAAAAAGTTGGTATTGAATTTCTAAAGTTTTATCTTAAACTTTATATACACGCATCTGCCAGGAAAGGAGAAATAAAACTTGCAGGGTGTATCTTCGATGAAAAAGTAAAATCTTTTAGGTTTTTTTGTTTTGTTTCCTCATACCTGAAGAAAACAACTGAGGCAAAGAATATACATTACAAATTCACACTTTTTTATTAACTGATTTTTTCCCCAAAGAAATCTAGATTCCAAAAATATTGTAAAATATTATTGTATTTTTCAAAGGAAAATGAAACTCTTGAACAAGTGATTTATTCAAATTTGGTTTATGTCATAGGAAGCTCCGCATTTACTGTTGGATCAACTATTGCCCTCATTGTCCAATGTTCAGAAAAAGCTCTTCATTGCCTGAGGTTGGTCACTCAGGTCATCCAATGCCATTTATACATTTATCAGAACATCCACAGTTTCAGAGTTCCTGTGCATTTCTGGAATAAAAACTCATTTGAAAACTGCACAAATAATTCTACTTTTTTCCCCAACACTAAATGTTTGGATCCTGTTCTAAACACTATTATATTTAATGAAAATTCTCCATTCATTTCAGTGAGATTGTACCAAGTCAAAACTGATTACCTTTTCAAAGCATGAAGGCTCAAAGGAGGCAAAAGGAGGGGGTCACAAGTATTTTCAAAGCGATTTAAAAAAAAATAAAATAATCTCGATTAGGCAGTTGTATTCATCCATTCCCAATCCCCAGCTCACCAAGTAATTTCAATTTACCAGCCATAGTATACAGAAATGTATGACTGTGTTTTAATCATCACAATTCACTCCTCATTTCATTCACGTTCCCTCATAAGAGCTGTACTCATCCTCTTAACATATACATTTGGCAAGAGCAGAATGCAGGTTTAGGGGAGTAGAAATTACAGAGGAGCTTTAAGGTTTGTGTTCTATAAAGAGTCTGTGCTTATAATCTTATACCCATCGAGCCTGCTTTTTAACTGAGACTGCAAGCAGCGCTACTGGAACCAAGGGCCAGTTATTAAGTCTATTGTAAAATTTGCTTTTGACAGTTTACATGTAAGAATTCACCATAGGATGAAATTTGGCATCGAAGGGCCTGGCATAAAGCACTCTCAAAATGACACTAGTGCAGAAGAAAATCATTTCAGATCCAATTCGATATTTCAATGGGGAACTGCAATAAGTGTTAAAATCTGCTAAAAATCTGGCTTTTATAGTATTGTCTCCAGGAAGGTGTCTGATAGAAAAGTTTCAGTGCCAACCAAAATAAATTATCCTCCATTTAGAAGGAAGTAAATAGATCATTTCTCTCTGACCTCCAAAGAAGAAGGACTACACTATCCACACATTGATGAAATGTAATAAAAAGAATGGTACTCTTGGGATACGTTCTACCAATGAAAAGACACTGAGCACTCTAACAGCATAGAAATAAAGGTAGTTGCATGAAAAATAATGAATTTTAAGGATTACTGGGAATGGGACTATGGCCAGTAAGAAAAAAGGCTTACAGACTAGCTAGGGGCGGTGAGTATAATTTAATATATTTCTGGCAGAAAACAAATAAGAAAATACTCATCTGTAATTACAGAATATGTCATCTCTTATGAACTACAATTTGCAGAATCTATTTGTAAATACCGCTGTGTTTTCTCTACATCTCTATCCCTATCCAGCCCAAACCTTCTGCTCTACAATGCCATTCACAACACACATACTGAAAAGATCAGGAGAGACTAATACACTTTGAAGCAGGGTCATATTTCACATTTCCACAACACTGCACATTCTTTGCAAATCCATTCAGAAAGATATGAATAAAATAAGTATTTGGAATTTTGAGATCAATGGGGCTTTTCCACAGCCCTGCGCAAGAGCATAATGATTTTGCTCAAGGACAAACCTGGTGGCTGTAGCTGGCTCATAGGCTCTCCCTGCCCTTGGAAAATTATCTGTATTGGGCTGTTACTTGGTGCAGTTCACTCCTCTGGCTTAGCTCCATGGATGTAACACAGGTTCAACTTTCATCCACATGCATGTGTAGTTGAAATGAGTTTTCCTAGGGAGAGCAGCCATCTTTGTGCCAGTCCATTAGATCTGGCTTTTGTCCAGGGATCATTAGAAAGACAACTGATCTGTATGACACATGAGAAATGCTCACCTGAGTCCCTCCTCTCTGTCCCACCATGAGGCTTAGAGCACTGCCTGGACACCTGCTCACCAGACCCAAGTCAAGGTCCTCCTGTACACAACAGAGTATACTCTGCAGTATTACACTCTACATTTAGTGTTGGCAGCAGGGTTTGGTCCTGCCTCAAATCTTTCTCTGAATATTTTGTTAAGAAAAAAACACCTCTGGTTTAAGTGATCCCAACTACAGATTTCTATGGGGTCTGCCTGAGCAGGGTGATTTGTCCTTGCAACAGTTATATAAGTGGAAAAGATTCTACTGATTTCTCTTAAAAGAGTTTAACTAGAGCCACAAGAACATTATACTACATGAGCTAAGTAAGTTTGTCCTTTCATATCCTGTTTGTTTAATGTGAGACTGTGCATTCCTTAGTCCATGATAATTCATTCTGTGGACAGTTGCTTCAGTGTGTGAGCTATGCTTTAGCAAGCTATTATTCAGCATCAAAGTCTTCTTATGATTAAGCAAAAAGATAGAATATGTAAACTCCAATGTAAAGCACTGAAGATATTAAGATATTAAGATAAAATATATTAAATTAATATCTCAAATCGAGAATACCATCAAACATTAGTGTTGTATCAAAATGCCTAATATATCTAGACCAGTTGCCATGGTGATGGCAAAGCTTCCGGAGTGATTTCTTAGTAATGGCAACAACTTTAGAACCTAAATGCTTCCAATTAGGCTATAAAGCTGTGTAAACAGGCAGAAAAAATAGCAATTGCTATCCTTGATACAAGTTAGTTATCTCATATATTTCTGAGAAGGTGTTTCAAGAAGAAAACAAATGTTAGTAATTGTTGTACATGTTCCTGTAGTACGTTTTGTTTACAAAGGCCTCAGATTTTGCAGTGGGTAGTGTAGTCCATGCTACTTTGAATTGAATTTAGGGTGTTTAATAATCATAACATCAACTTTTTGCAATTTTCTCTGCTTTACATAAGCACTTTTCCACATAAAGAGCCATCAGTAAACTGCTTACCTACAGTCTGAGCAAAAAACTTTCTCAGTAGCTCATGACGCTTAAGACAGTAAAAAAGTTATTCGGTAGCTCATGAGGTTGAAGACATCACTTTTGACCCTGGCAGCAGGTGTAATATCCTACCTAAATTGTGTTCCAGAATGATCAAAAATTAACTTGGTCCTTTTAGAATAAATTAATGTGTTCCGTAAGGCTGTTGCTTCCGTGGATCAGACTGAACACGTCAATTGCTATTAATGATGACATGAGGGAATTTTTGAGAGGCTAAGATGGCATTTTTCTGTGCTCTGACTGGTGTAAGCTTGTCTTATGTCCATTCATTCATATTCCATATCTTTGTAAAACAAGTGACATATAAGTAACTTTTAATGCAAATTAAGACTAAATCCACTGAATTTGTTGGACCTGTATAACAGGAACTCTGATATCAGTGGGGAAAAAATCTCCTTGCACACTTCTAATTTTACAATCAGTGATTTTTTTCTGTCACCAGAAAAGGGCATAATATAAATTACAAAGGGAACTAGAAGGAACAGAAAATGAAATTATCTTAATCTAGCACCCACAGCTTGATTTTGTCTTATGAAAAATACACTGGTATTCAGTGGCACTTTATGACAGAGAAACTTACTGAGGGCAGTTTTGACTCCACACCATCCAAGATACTGCGGTAACCAAAAGGGTGAATTGCTGATGCACATTTTAAAAGACAAAGACTTGCAGCAATTACTTTTTATGTATGAATGCATTTTTACTATATGTAAATATTACTGAAAAATATAATAGGTGAGCCAGTTTCTGCATTCCTTTAGTAAAAGACTGACAAAATAACTAATTCTATTAATATGAGCTTTCCAGTGACACTTGAGGAAGTGTAGAACGAAGAACCTTACTGTCTTCACCTAACACTGAAAAAGGCTTAACCTTATGGGGTTTTGAAAAGCATTGATGTAACAGTAACAGAGATTTAAATTCAATTCCAGGTTTCTTTTGGGGGAAAGCATCTACTATTCTGCATCTACTATTCCAGGATTACAAATAAATGATATCTTTTGTAGACTTTATGTTTCTCTAATTTCTGTGAAAGCAAAGGCAACCCACAGCTTCATGAAAGATTTATTGCACACATTTTTTGTGAAAGCAGTTGACATTGAGATCTGAGAAACATTTGTTTTGGGAGAGCACAATTACAGGAAGCAGACTCAAAAATAAAACAGTAAACCATATTATTTCACCAGAGAAACTCAAATCAGAAGCGAACATTTCCAACATAAGTTGATGACTGAAATAACCTGTGCATTTTAGCAGTTGCATATGTGTAGTCAATGGAGATTTTTCCAGCTACATGTGGGGTTTTTTTCCCCACTGCATCTGTCAGATAAATCAGAGAGTCCAATGAAAATCTATTACTCGGGAACACAATGTATTATAATATTATGTCACACCCCCTGGAGGGTTGCAAGTTCATAATGAAATGAATAAATTACAAGAAAGCAGTTTTAGATCCTGAAAGTTCCACCTGTCCTTTAGGACAAACATGTCAGGATAAATTCCATTTAATTACACAGATCACAGGTTTAAAAAAAAAAAAAAAAAAAAAAAGACAAAAACCAAAATAAAAGCATTATCTTTCTGTCTGAACCTCCGTGTGTGGAAAAGTGAATTGACCTCATTCACTGCTGCATTACTTCATTGCATTAAAACTCCGCAGAAGTGACATTGAAATGGATTTCAACTAGCAGAAACATAGAACAACAGTGTTTAACTAGGCCCATATCTCCATACTTAAAAACAGGCTCAATGAACAAAACTTGCTAAGTGTTGATCATTATATTAATGTAAACCAAACAATTGCTAAGGGTTTTACGCACGCCTTTATAGACAGAAGAACACTCAGCAGTTCCTCATGATCACTATTTTGAAAATTTAAAACAGTTAACACTGTAGAAGAATGTACACAAGTAATTTATCTTCATATATTAAAAATCTCATAAAATAGACAGCATCTATAATTTCCTTCCTGTTGTTTTACAGTAGTGATTCAAAACAAATGCCAAGAAAAGATATGGTAGATCTTGTTTTGATTTAACCTGAGGCTCGCCATGGGGTTACTTCATTGATTTCGCTGCATTTCTTGTCAATTAACAATTCTGTTTAGGAAAAAAATGTTAGCGTTTCCAGATGTGGACAGAGGTTTATGTCAAGGATGTGAGAAGTTACTCCATGCATCCTTTTCAAATAGTGCTACAGCTGCTGGTAACTTATCAAAGGGGCAAAGACAGATACAAGACACATTCTCTAATTTAGACTTCACAGTGTTACAAAATGGTAAACCACCAGTAGATAGGTACCCTATTCTAAACAAGAAAATTATGCCATGTCATCTTCAGCACCATTTCTAAACAACATTGCTGTGTAACATCAGAGACCAGCCATTGATAGCTTTTTAGCAATCATTAAAAAGAAAATCAGCTCACAACAGACCAACTTGTGTAGGAACCTGCCATCAACACCCCACATGAGGAATTCAGGAGATCTTCCAGGAAGCTTATGCTTGGCTTTAATCAGTTCCTGCTGACACCAGCAGTGAGATACCAACCAACTTCAGCGGAAACCAGTTAAACCCATCAGTCTTGTCTTCAGCCTTTGTGTCCCATCCTAATAAAAAAAAAAAAAAAAAAAAAGACAGCTTTGGGGAAAGTGAGTCTCTGCCATGGGGAAAAAAAAAAAAAAATAGAATTGTAAAAACCCTGCTTACAGAAATTGGAGTACTTCCACTGAGGAAGAAGGGAATTGAAAAGATATAAGAAAAAATTTTGAATGCTGCTGCATCTCTATGGTTTCAGCTTGCCCAGCTTGATTGCAGAGCCATCTTCTGGTTGCAAATAACAATTTCATACTTGCTGAAAGTAAGTGTGTGTCTATTTTACTTCAGCTATGCACTTTTGAAATATTTCAACTCCCCGCTTTTAGCTGCCTTAGAAAAATAACACAGAAGAAACAGTGTGGATTCTGCTTTGTTCTGAATCCAAATAGCCTAGTGAGTGACACATCAGGATTTTAAACAGAGTCTACCTTATGTTCTTAGGACCATTTATGATCTGAAACTAAGACTGCAAACATGGATCCTGAGAAGTGGTGAAACCAGAATGACAGGAGTCAATAGCAAAAGGATGGGAAAAATTCGGGATAGATTCTATGAACAGTTTCTTTCCACAATGCATCTCTCCTGCAGTTTCTAATAACATTACTTTCTGAAACACAGAACCACCTCATAATTGTTTTTTTCTTTATTTCTGAGCATTTTCTGTTTTGGGTTGATTGCTGTAAATTTTAGCTAATGCAGCATTAAGTTTTGAACTGATTACAGTGTTAGAGGTGTCTGCCAAATGATTATTGTCCAGATAGAAAACTAATCATACAACGTCTCAAGCAGAGCATGAGTGTTATAATGTCACCCTGGTTCACAATAAGTTTTTCTTGTAGTTGTGTGATTAGAGATGGCTGATCTGAATCCAGTACAGGTCTTACCTCACATGTTTCAGAAAGCCCAAGGACTGCAAAGGCACAGAGTTAGTGGTTTAGAGATGGGAGGGAAATACTAAGGAAAAAGTGTTATATCAAAAAAAACCCTCTTTGTTTTGTATTTTGAAGTGCTAGGAGGCTTCTACATGTCTACAGCTGAGACAGCAAGAGATTGAACCCCAATCCCAGAACATCAGAGATCTAGTGGCTGTGGCTCACCTTGCCTCAGAAGAAGAAACGAACCCCTAACACTCTGCAGGTTTAAGCTGTTCCTTCCGCAATCCAATGCTCTGATTGCAAACCACCTCATTTATCTTGGAGCTGTTCCAGGCTCTATAAGCAATTTCATTCCCATTAGAGCAATGATGTGATCCTCAATCTGCCACCTACATGCCAGATAAGTTTCCTAACCACAGGGTCCCCAAATCCTCTCTCTTTTATTCAGAATGAAGAATTATTTATAGAAACTTAAACAGCTCCAACAGAAGTAAGTGCAAGAACAAGACTGGCTCTTTAGCCTCTAGACAGCAGATTAGAGCTTTTCCATATAAATGTGCCAAGTAAAACACAAACCACTTGGCTTGTTAGCCTCTTTCTCCCAAATAGAAATTAAAATTTGAGTACTGGCTAAAGGCCTTCATTATTAAAATTATCATTTTGTCACAGTGTTCTTCTTGTTGGTACACCGGCAAGAAAACATTTGATCCTGAAATTTGTGACTCATTATAAATAAGGCCAGCTGGTATGACACAAAATGGGACAACTATATATATACAGGTAGTAGCCCTGGTGCTCTCAGTGAAGAACCCTTCAGGTTCCACGACTGATCCTGAGGCAGTTCATAGCATAAAGTCAAATGCTGCTTCCTTAGCAACTCTACAGCCATCAGGGAATTGAAGTTATTAAAATCTGGATTTTATGAAAGACTTAAATCTTAAATTCAATAGTGCCTAAGCCAGGTACTATTGAAGTCAATGGTGGAACTCTATCCAATTTAGCAAGGCTGGATTCCAACAGATAAAAACCATACATTTGTTGCATTTGAAATGTTCTTGTTCCTTGTCTTATACGCACATATGCACATATGTTTGTAAGGAAGCAAATATATAAAACTTCAAAATATTTTTGGTGTCTGATAAAGAACAGATCACTTCTTTTCATTATTATTTTTATTTTCAAACTTCTATATTGTTTTGATGTTTAGCTGCTGCTGTGAGACAGGCTTACAAACTACACTTTTATGTTCACAGGAGCACAACTGAACTATTTAGTTCACATTACATTGATTGTGGCTGAATAGAAGACTTTTGAAGTATCACTTTAAATCGGTTTGATATTTTCAAAACAAAAATCCTTTACGTGTTATCTTCAAATTATTTCCTGGGAATAATTAAAATAAGTTAAATTATTTATAACATTTTAAAAAAGCAAGTTCTGTTAGGTCTTTTAGATCAGTTCCTCATGGAAATTTTTTGTTCTCTGAATGTATCCTTTACTCTGCCTGCTTTTTGAGAGTGTTTTAGAAGTATGGAATTTATAAGTAAAAATAAGGTTTTACTATTAGCTTTTGTTTAAGGTATGATAATTATTTACCAGTATTTCTGCTAAGGAGGGATGTCCACCAGCTGTATCAAAAGTTAGACAAATGAAAACCATTTCTGATACCAGGTACTAGTTCTAGTGAGTAAAGGTCAGGTTCAGTAACTTCAACTCATCTACAAAAACTAGAACAAGATACAGGGTATGGCTTGTTTCTAGGAGAAATAGGGATCCTTTTGTACCAAATCAAATAGAACTGGTTGGTCCATGAGACTTACCACACTCAACACATCCTAAATTAGTCAGAAGTGAATAGCAGGGAGCAAGGAGTGTGCAAGTCAGCCATGTTGTGAACCTCAGGGAATGTAACTCAGAGACCCTCACAGGGGTGGCATTTTTGCAACTGTTTTGGTATTTCTGAGGTTTGGTGTAGGCATTATGGGACCAGGTTTTCATGGCCTGTGTGGTCACAGCACCCCTCCTGTGTACCCTCCCGTGTGTCATTCCACTGCCACAGAACTGTGACCTCAGGCAGGAACAGAGTCAGAACAGTTCCCAAACTACTGCTATATTTCCACGTAAGAAATCCTTGAATACAGAGGGAAATATTAAACATATATAATCTCTTAAATATATATATATATACACACACACACATATATTTTTATGTATATATGTAATCATATTACACATACGTATGTATATAAAAAGTATGTATACATATACACATGCACATACATATAGACATGTGCTATGTGTATGTGTAGATATATATATGTATATGTGTATGTGTATACGTGTATGTCTATGAATATGTATATATACATGTATACACATAGGTATTTTTTATACAGGGAAATCCCTACAAATATATGCTGGGTTTTCATATATACAATAATAGCTCTACTTTTGATTAGAGAAAGACTTTTTTCCTAGTTCTAGTAGCACAAATGCCGTAGACAAGTTCAATTAAAATGAGTGGGGAAATTCTGAAGTGCTGTATGTAACCTTTCATTCTTTTCCTGTCATACCCACTGGCTACTACATTAGTAAAAAACATTTCAAAGTAACATTTGAGATGCTCAGCTCACACTGTTCTGTAACTGTTTTTAAAGGGATCATTATCAGCAGTGTTTTAGTTTCTTCACTTTTTCAGCTAGTTTTCCTAACACTTCAAGTTGAAAATAATACAAAACAGAGGAAAGAGGGAAAAAAAAAAATGTGATCAAATGCTGATAACGGATATGTGCAAAAGCATTCTGCAGTTGAAAATGGTAAAGAAAAATTCCAAATTACCTTCATAATATAATTGTGTAGCTCTTCTATATATAAACAATATTTTCACAGATTTCTGTTAGGTAAACAGTGTCTTTATTTGCAAGCAGAGTATTTTTTGCAAATTAAAATAATCAGTATTTATAATATTAATTTTATTTTATGCTAGATTGATTATTCATTTAAGTTTATTTTTCTTTTTATTAGGTTGTTCCTCTCTCATTTCTCCATGGAGGATCAAAGAATTGGAATCAGAAAGGAAACAAATACAAGACAGATGAGTGAATTAGACAGCATGATTTGTCAAACCACAGATTTATAAAATATCATATCTTCCAGAGTATTACATACAATTTGCAGTAAGTTCTAGTGGCATAGGAGAATATACTTCATGACTTTTTCTCTGATGTGATTTGTGATGTGATGTGATTTGAAAAGAAAATAAATTATCAGTCTCTTGAAAGAAAAACAACTTTGATTGGGATGCTTTTGATTGCTACGTGCCTTATTCATTTAAGCAATTGTCTTCTAAAACATTTTTACAGGAAGGAAAACTTGGGGAATTATAGTTACAGAATAAAGGTCTCATAGAAGGAGAACAAGGATCATGGATAAGACCTGCATTTGGAGCTATTTGATATGGACTTGTAAGCACAAGCTGCTACTGGTGATGTACTGTGCAATTGCTTATTTTATGCAGTGCTAAGAATCTAGAAATCAGACATTTCCTCCATGGATATGTCCACAAACTAACCTTTGTCAGAGTTTTGGCACTGACTTCTAACTAACATAAATGTCTTACACTTTATTCTATCCTTCCAGAGGAAGACATTTGACAAGCAATAGCAAAATCTTTTGCCCCCTCAACCTGACACCTCAAAACACCTATCCATCTGGAATCATGAATTTTCAGCAAAAACCTCATGTCCAATTACCATGAAGATGTGTAGAAACAAACAGGTAAAAGAATTTATCAGTTTGCATAAAGGTGTAAATTATTTGTTTTTATATACACTAATGTGAATCTTCTGAAAAGTGTATTTCCTCCCACTATTGGCCTGCTAAAATGTGACTCTTGTGCACTGCGGTCACCAAGAAGCAAAGAAGCTCTTCTTTTTAAAAGATAGCGCTATAAAATTCTTTAGCACTGAAAGCTAAGGGGAAAAAAACCTATACTGGTCCATACAGTTTTCCAGAAAGATGGAAATAAAATACCATGGATAACTGTCTATGTTGATTCTTGCTCAGTAAATCAATGTTAATTCAAGACAAAATAAAAAGCTCTTAAAGTTATTCTCACTTGGGAAAACCTTCCTAAAAATGACTGTAAGTTTGCATATATACTTCAGTATTATATTTAATTTGACTTTAAGCCAAATTGAAGCATATGTTTAAATGCCTTATGCCAACATAGATGGACTTAAGTGCTTTCTTGAAATAGGATTTATGCCACGAATTATGCCTTAGATTATTACATAGAAACAAGTTCCTAATTATAATGTATTACCATTTATGTTGTCTATTTTCCTGCTCCATTTAATCAGGCTGGAAGGAAAGCCATTCTGGTAATTTCATCTTTTGTTGTAGATGGATGGTAATTAGAACAGAGGCTGTAAGCAGCTATACATTGGGGAAATCAGGATTCAGATCCACGGGTATTTAACCTATGTCTTCAAGATTTTTGTCACCTCTTGCAATGTCTGTGTAGGTTCCAGCAATTACATAATCATCAAACCATATTGGTCACTTTTGGATGCCATCACTCTCATTCCCTTGTTTTGAGATTTAGAGTACTGCAACCCTTAAACACTGCTGTTTTCTCTTTTCCTGCTTGCTTAATTACATTTCTACCCAAAGATTTCTGTCATAATACCTTTGGAGACTTCTTTCTACTTTGGTTTTAACCAGACAAGTTATTTACACTGAACTATTTAACACAAAGAAAGAAAATGAAATTATGCTGCAGGTGACAAACTTCAAATTAAGGACTGGGAATAAACAAAGCATTCAAATTAAAAACTTAGCCATTTTTCCTTAATGCACAGTGGATTAACAGCACAGGTTAAATTCTATCAATCTAATTAGGAAGAGTTAAGTGATCTTCCTCGTTAATCAGCTCTTTAGTGATTTTATGTGAAATTAACATTGATTTTTTTTTTTTATTTTTATAAAAGATGCCTTTTTTCTTCAATTTCTTCACACCTACCTTCACAGTGAACAAGATGAATCATCTGCTTACATGCCTACACAACTAAACATATGCATATGCCCACATCTACTTTTTCACAACTGGGTAAGACAAAATGTAGAGGTAAAAGGAGATGGATCCTGGGCCTGGGCACATCACAGAAGCCACAGCAAGATACCAAGCCCATACCCTCTGTCAAACAAAGCCATAGATTCAAAAGCTGGAATGGTTTCCCAAAGGCAAAGAAGTCAGATTAGAAGAGCTCCTTTTCTCAGCTCACTGAATCAGAGGAGTAGAGAGGATGAGATGTGATCATCTGAAAGATTCACTTGCACCTGGATTTGAGTGAAGATGATTCCCCAAGCTGCACATAAGAAAGCCTCAGGCAGAGGCTAGGCACAAACAAATAAGCTTTCATAATTTCAGAAAAAAGCAAATTCTCTACTGGTTTCTCAATAAACTTTATCACTAGTTCTTCTCTGCAGTTGTCATACTTTTAAAGCTTACTTCAATTATCTATATTCATGAAATGTTTTCCAAATTGTATATTCCCTTTTAAGTCAGATCCTTTAGTCAAATGAATGCTGCTACAGATCACTGTAGCTCATGTGCTTATAACACATGGCTAAATGCCCCAGTAAATCAGATTTCAGGATCTGTAAAAGCTATTTCACTTTTTATCTCTCTCATAGTTTCCATGTACTATATCTGGAAAAAACTACTTTATCTGAATCAGCAATAAGTATCTAGAAAACACTGGATGGAGCTAGCCAGATATTCTGACTAAATAGCTTTCTGTAGCAAAATGCAATTACATCAACTTCTTGTTCAAGGTGATTGTATTTAGCTCTGAATCTTAAAAATTCTTGTCAGAAAAATATCCAGATATTTTGTTTAACCTTCTTATTTTGAGTCATTAACATTATGCATTTTCTTTCAGGTGTCCATCAATGACATTTTAATTGGAAAAAAATAAATCAGCACTTAACACTACAGTTTAGTCAACATGGTATGTCATAGCATGGGATGTGACCATACACTATTTTTCCTTAATATTGCATAGAAATCATGAACTTTCACCTTTTCCTTTTCTACATAGTCCTGTCTAGCTTTGCACTAAACTTAACTATAATTTCACTTAGGTAAGTTCCTGTATATGGACTGGTAGAAAAATTCTGTCGTTTTGACATTGGTTCCCATCTATACCACAATGAGAATTTTCATTATAAATATTTGAGAAAAATGAAAATTCAGAAAAAGTATTTCATATAGATGTCCATAAGATTTGTTATCACTGAGAAGTTTTAGCATGGAACAGACATTTCCCAGAGGGTATTAGTAAACTGGCCTTTGTAGTTTGGTAAGTAAGGAACTAACCCCGCCTCCCATCCACTTGGTAATGAGTTTGTTACTGTTTCGATTTTGTAGCATCTACAAAATGCTTTTACTGACTGAATCCAATTACCTCTCTCAATAAAAGAAATGGGGACTTCATCATCAAGGAAGAGGCATCCAGATCAACAGTTACCACTCAATGCCTTTTACACAGGGAATATTTTCACATTTGTGCTCCTTATGCTGCTGGAAGGTTGCGGCTGCCATTACAAGTGCAAATCTATGCAATCCACAAGTACATAACTAAATGGATCAGTCAGTGAGTCAGAGGGTCAAACAAAAATTTGCTTATGAGGTGAAAACAAAGCCCCTCAGAACAGAAACAAAGAGTGGTTGGTGTTTGGAGAGATCTGCATGCTCAATGCTACATCCCAGCCAGCAGATTGTGTGTCTGGCGGTTGCTTAATCGTGGGTGCTTTAAAAGCCCCTGACCAACAGGGTATATAATGTGTGCTAATCATGACAGTGACACTGGGCAAAGCATATGGCCCAGGTGAAAGGAGTGGAGTTGGTCCTGAATGCACCAGTGGAAACAAAAGGTGCCAGACAAGATACACGTAGGCTACTAAAATAATCAGAGAATACCTTAATGTCAGGCACCTGACTTATGATCTCAGACAGATATCACTATCTCAGGTAAGACTATCCCGGTAGGAAGTATTTTGAAATATCTGTAGCTTCCTGTGAGATTTATTAACACAGCAATTAAATTATCCTGAATCAACTTCTAAAGCATTAAAAGTCCCAACGGCAACGGCAATGAACATTTTCTCCTCCCTCTCTTCCCATGACTCACATAGATTACCTCATTAACACAGTCACATATTTTTATTTTCAAGTCAGAATACTGGAAGACTAGATTTACATATATATGCACAAAAGACAGTATTAACTGAATCCAAAAATACAAGCCTTAATGAGAAGAGTGTCTTCTCTGTGCTGTCCCGTCCCTTGGATTTTAGGCTAATGAGACTAACAGTGCACTTTACTGTAAGCTGATACCTGACCCAGCAGATTTGAATTAATGCAGAACTGATGCAAGAGGGGTCAAAATTGGACCACTGAATTCAGTGTAATCTAATCTGTTGGAGAGCAAAATAAAAGTAAATATGTGGAAACACCATCAACAACGTAGAGAAATGAAGATTTTGCCTTTAATAGAAGAAGTGTATACAATAGCTTTAATTTGCATTTCACTTGAGTCAAATTCATTTATGCTAACAGCATGGAGAATTGCTTTCATTTAAGTCTTGTTGCAGAAAAAACACATTCATTTTTTTCCCAAAAGAAGTTTTTTCACCCCTAACAAGCCAGTAAATTTAGAAAAAAACCTGCAGCTTGTCAGTTTGACATAGTTTAATTTGCAGCAAACTGTAAACAGAGTATAGAAAATGGAAACTCTAATAGAGACAGGCAGAGACAAACCATATTTTTTGTCACTAGAAAAATCTGTGTGGCAAGAAATGAATCACATATATTTGCATTTGTCCCTGTGACATAGTGTTAAGTTTAATTACTTATGTGTGAAGCATCCCATTAGAAGGTATGCACCTAAAAATAAATAAATGTTAGTTTAGCTAATTGCAGTCTAAATTCTAGTCAATGAATGAATATTCTGTACCCATTAATAGATGCTTCCAATTTACATACTTCAGAAAGCCTATAACACTCTCATTTGCTTAAATGTCAAATGACAGAATTATCCTGATAAATACCATTTGAAATCAAGAAATAGTCAGAAACCCCCCCAAGTGTAGCGCAACAATTTTTTGAATTAGAATGTCTAAGTCAATATGTAGGAGGAAAGCATCATCTAGTTTATTTCTGCTAAGGAGCTGGTCCTAAATTTTATGCTAATGCACTTCTACATGTTAGTGTTTATTATTTACCATAGCATTTATTATAGCATCCAGCCCTTCCAATTACTCTGTATCAAATGATTTGTTAACCAAAGATAGCCATGAGGGAAGTTGTATACCCATATTCCCTTAGGCAAGCAGTTTGCTGGGTGAGGAGCACTCCTATTTATCCTAAAGTCTTTTAATATTCCCATGTGTTTTAAACATTAGCTTTCCTTGCTTGAGGTTGCTTTGACAAGCATATAATATGCATGAGAATGATGTGAATACAATACTTGAGGCCATTGAAAGTCTTTGGAAAAAATTTCATACTACCAAAATGAATTCAGTAACATAGCTACTGATCAGGAATACAAATAAATGGTAACAGATCTCAGAGCAGCTGTATGCAGAAGTGTACATTTAAATATTTAACTATTCATATCCAAACTATTAAGAATAAAAATCCTGAGATGAGGATAGTCATAAGACAAGATCAGAAAATGGGTCTTTGGTCATTTCAAATCCTCAACCTTAGAAAGCTCTTTGAGTGTCATATAATACTGAACAGAAACTGAATGGATACTGAAGCCTCGGAAATATTTAAAGATGTGAGGTAGACAAATGAAACAGTACAACTTTCAAATAGATAATGATGACATATATGTAGGGACCTCATTCAGAACCTTATAACACTACTGGGATATACTGCAAATATGCATCCAAAGTCCATATTGTGCATACTCCTTTCTAATCTGGCATATGGAAGATGGTATGATGAGTGAGCATCTAATGTGCTGGTTCAAATATTTGCAACAGCTGGGGTATTTTTTTATTTTGCCTTTTCTTCCCCTCCATTTACCTTCACTAAGTGGGTGTTGTGACATTGAGCTGCTAACACGGAATTTCAGTTGCATGGGCTAGCTGTAGACTGTCCTGTCTTTTGTATTTTTTACCTCACTCAGCCACAGTGCCTTATGCTGTCTAAATTTCACCTGGCAACTTTTTCGCTGTGCAAAATAAGCCATTTATCACAAACAAAAATGTAGTTAATTTGGAGAGCATAACAGAATCCTTGCACGAATCATTGTTGTCTCAATTCTTCAAGTAAATTAATAAGTTTAAGCATGTTGAATCAGGCAATGACTCAACACACGGTTAAGCCAGGCTTAAATAAGTGTTGATGATTCCTGCTTATTCCTGTTTTCTAACTGGGGCCATTAAGAATACATAAACCCAAAAGCAATAGGCAAGAGAAGAGTGTAATAAGGGAAAGAGAGCTGGGGAGAACGAGAACTTACTAATAACACACTGAAAACTGAAGAAAGAAGTTTCCTGAAAGGAAATACCAAATGTTAAGAACATAAGAAGGAAGAAAAGAGAAATGTAAAGCACCTCAGTAAGGTGGGCCACAAAGAATCAAACTCAAAAACCGGATAAATTGCAGAGAAGAATCAAATTCAGACCATAGTTTTGTAATTACATCCAGTTTTTAGTTAATCCAACCAATTATCTAAAATGTGGTTCAAGAATACTTGACTTCAGTGAATTATGTTCTATAACACTTTTATATGTATCATGCTCAAAAGTCAAGTGTGCATTGATTGCATTTCAGAAAATTGGTTACATTTCCAAAACAGTAGAGAGAAGAAAATATCCCCAGATGTAAACCACCAGTTTATCATTAAATTGCCTGGAATCTGGGTGTGTTTCCACATGCTCTGATCTTGCCAGGTGTCCACTTGCTCAAGCCTGACTGCACCAGTATGCCAGTTGCGTCTCAGGGCAACCATGTGTGGCACAGACCAGTTCAGACTGCCGAGCTGGCCAACCCCAAGGTCAGCTTCTCTGCTAACAAAATTCATTGTGAAGAGATCTGGAAGTGAGATCTGGCCCAAATTTTCCCTTGTGAGTAGCTTTTAAGATGCACTGCACCACTAGTTAGTTTCTGACCCTGACCTCTGACTCCAGCCCTGATCCTGACCCTGGTTTGCCACACTGCATGGCTCCTTGCTAGAGGCCACAACTCCCACCTGCCATATGCTCATGCTTGGTTCCTGGCTTCCGGCCCTTGCAGAATAGTCAGCTTTGCGGCACCCTGACAGCAAGGGTGTGCAGTGTGAGTTTTAGCAGCAGACCTGTATAAACAGGTCTTCTGGAGCCCAGGGTCTGCATAAAACTATGTGTAATACTGATGTCCTGCAAAGCTTCTCGGGTAATATTAGTTCATAGGTCCTGATTGCCATTAACCCTATTCCAATCCTCTTCTGACCTTGCAGGCGCAGTCACCCTGGCTACCTCAAGAAGGGCAGCAGCCAAAACCGTGCCCGTGAATTACTCTCCCTTTTTGGCTGGGTCATCCACTGGAGACTTTGTGAGGTGATTTTTCATTCTGAAAAACTTCTGGTTTGATGGCAGTTTTAAAATGTCACCAGATCAAGGCATCAACTTAACATCGGGAAGCTCCGTGCAGTCTGGTTCTCTGAGTGCTTGAAGTAGGGATTTTTCCTGTGCTGAGGGAGGATCTGAGCACATAACCATTGGACTGCTGAGGTGTGGCTGCATCTTCCCATCCATAGTCAGCATCTCATAGTCTACAAACAGACTGTAGATAAAGTACATGTCGTATGATGTGGATAAGATATTGGCCTAATGACAAAGTCCTTGAGAACAGAATTCTGTGAATTAAACCAGGAAACTGTTGCAGCAGAAAAACTCAGTTGTTACATCAGAAAGAGAGAGGAAATTTCCTTCATCTTCTGTTTTCCAGTAAGGTGAGCCTGGAAGAATTGTGTCTGTTCCCCTAAAGACCATCTTTCTATGGTTGGTGGGAAGCCTTTCATGCAAATTTGGTTGTGCTTTCATTCCAGCTGGTTTTGCCTCTGAAGACACTGCAGGTGGCAATTCTTTGTGTCCTTTGATGAGAGAAAAGACAGTGGTAGGTGTCCTGTGGCTGCTGCTTGTAGGAAGTAGCACAAAACCAACAAGCAACCTGCATCTGTTGTGCAAAGCATTTGAAGATTGGCTGCCAGCAGATGCATTTTGATCAGAGACAATGAGGCAGCACTTCCTAAGGCACTTTTCTTTTGGGGATCTGGGAAGGAAATTGTTCAACATGGATAGATTTCCTAAAACACTGCTTTCACTTTCTGCTCCCTCCCTCCCCTCCCTGTTCCTTAACTGGTAGGGAACCCTAGGGTTGGGAACTGAGCATGCATGTAATCAGTTCTGTACATAATCAATAGACATATGGTATTGGGAAATTTGTACTTCTAACAAGGCAAATGACAACATGAATTCAGCATTTAGGGTTGAAAGATCGATGTGAACTTCAATAAGATAACAATCAAGACTTTTTATAAGAACTTCACACCCCTCAAGTTTCAAGGGCCAGATTTCCAGAGGGCCAGATTTTACATTTGTATTTCAAAAAGAGAAATGAGAAATAGAACTCCTACAGATCACCCCCACAAATGCATTATGGCACATGAATCTGAGAATAACATCCCAGGGCTGCTGGAACTTTTTGCACCAGTTTCACATAGGTAGCCCATGGATGGTTGGTTGTTCAGCCTTACATGGCACAGTTTTTCTTCAGGTGATTTGACTTTTGTTTCTATTTCTGGGGTAAAACATTCAATCCTTTTTGCTATCTTAGTTTAATTTAGGTCAGAAACATCTTTCTGGTACCTAATTCTAATCTCAAAATGTCAATGACCATTTTTTTCAGTCTAGGTTCATCCTTTATTGGGTGAAATTGTTAACAATACCATTCCTAATAATTAGGTGATTTATTTTTATGTCTGTCTGACAAGGAAATCAAACTTTGGGAATGAAGATGGATGTCAAGTTCTAGTGATTATGTTGACCATTTAATTCACACAAATCTAATCACTTTCTCTAGGTCACTTTTTAAATGCTTAGTGCAAAGGCTCAGTTTCAGTGTTACTCATGTTCTGAATTCACATAGCTGTGTGACTGCATTTGAGAAGCATCTGAAACCATATCTGGGACAATAATTTTTCAGCTAAGATCTCCTATAGCTTGATTATTTGACCAGGAAGAAGGAATTAATTTTTCCCCCAGAAGATCATTTATTCATTAATAATCCCTTGTTAGGGCAGTTGGAATACTTTTTTAATTCTAGTATTCACTGAATGATTTCTGCCGAAGGAAAAATAACAATTTTGGAAAAGTTGTAATAAAAGTCTACTTCTGTGTGAACCTTTCCCTGAAATAAAAACAATCTAATGCAGGTCAAACTTGGTATCACAAGGAGACTCCCTTTACCTTTTCTTGCTTGTTCATTTATTTCTTTGAAAGAAAAGGGATATTTATTTCTGGTTGATCTGAATGTTTTCCAGGGAAGATATGTGCTTAACTTCCACTAATTCACCTGGTGTTACCTGGCACAGACTGCGATGACAAGAGCTGCAATACAGTCTTTGGATTTTAAACAGCAATATTTTGCCAGTCCAACCCAGAGCAGTCCTAGCTCTCTAGAGACAAGATAAAATAACTCAGAGTTGATCTTGCAAGCCTGCAGCAATGGAAAAAAATCTTCCTGAATCACAGGATGTTCAAGAGTGCCTGAAGCACACTGGGAGGCACAAACCCAATAAAACAATAGTGTATAAAACCAGAATGCTTGAAGCTGTGGGAGGAGGACAGGGAGATTTGCCTTGCTACCAGATACTGAAATGTGCTGTGTGCTCCAGTAGCCCAATTTACAACGCCCTTAGGGAGGACAAGAGAGCCACAGAGTGATTAGCAGGACTCAGAACTGCTGGAGATGCTACAAGAGTCTCCTTGTCTGAAGAGCAACCCCAAGACCTTGCTGGTTTTTGTAGAAGTTTAGTCTGGAAAGGTGGGTAATACTTCAGTGCTAATAGGTAAGAGTTTATTTCTAGCATGGTTTACATCAGCATATCCTTTCCTATTTTCCCAGCTCTAACAGAGGCTGATTATTTTTTCTTCTGCAAACAGAGGTAAAGTATCTTTTATTTTCCCTCTCCCTTGAGAGGGGTGATAGCACCCCCTTGGAGCAGTGTTTGAGTGACGAGACAGAAAGCAATCAGGTCATATGATACATAGAAAACAGAGGTCAAAGAAACACAGATAACATTTTTCAAAGGCAGGTGTAGTACTAGTTCAGGATACATTTCATTTTTGGCTGAATTCCTTCCATTCAGAGCTGGGGCTGGGAAAACAAGCTGCCATTAGAGAGGTCCCAGCTGTGTCAAGGTTGAATAACAACTAAAAGCCATTCCTGGACGTGTCTCTGTATTCCACAGATGTGTCTCTGGGGGGTGCAGGATAGCGATGAGATCAGAAAATCATAAAAAGGGCTCATCAGAATGTGCTGCACTTAGCAAATGCCTCGGGCTTTTGGTGTGGACAAAGCAGCTCCTGTCACCCGTGGCCAGTGTGACTTTGCTGCAGCACTTTTCAGTTGCAAATTTTTTTATGGGCAGTCACCTGTGTGGTACAGCAGTGGGAGCCTTTCATTTACGCATTCATTTCTATTAAAATAGCAATAGCAATGCAAAAAGTTTTATTGGTAATGCCCGTAAAAATAATGTCAAACTCCCCCAAAGAAAACATTAAACAAAATTGGTGTTACCAGGTAATATTCAAGCTGATATACAGACCTTCTCTAATGGTGGAAAATGAAAGGTTTGTTGTGAAAAGCCTTTCTATCCTGTTGAAAATATCAATACCACATGCTGTGGCTGGCACTCTCCAAGAAATAAATATTGATTTCCCTCTTTCCTTCTGTACAAATGGCAGACAATGGCTTTCCAAACTCTGAATCTTTTCATTGTTTTAAGGTTGACAGATTCTGTTAGTATTGGATTTTTATTGTCTCATTGTTCTCTTGTTTTCTGCTCCCCTCCCTTTACCCCCTCCCTCTTTAAAATTTTCAAATTTTCAGAAGGGGTGCAAAGGTGGGTTTTCTTTTGCTGGTGTTTTTTTTTTTTGTTTGTTTGTTTTTTTTTTTGGTAGACAAGACAGCAAAGGAGTAGTTGAAATTAATAAAGCACTCCCTGTGCTGCAGTTCTCTGTCAGATCTGATTCATCTAATTTTAGTATTACTATCAGGAACATTTTAACAATTTCTTTAGAACACAAGGTGTTAGTGATGATAGAACATTCTTATTTAAAAATCATACTTTCCTGCGAATCATGCTATAGGACATAGGTTTGTTGTACAATAGAGGACTGTGGACATTATATTCCACTCAGTTCAACTACTACAAATGCCAATCTTACTTTCTGTCTAGTAGAATACATAATTTCGCAAATTATCAAACAAACCTGAGTTGCAGAATTAAAACAAAAAGTCAGAGTAATATGTAGGCACATGTGTTTCAAATAATCCAAATGCTAAGCAGAATATGGAGCAAAATGTGAATGATAACTGCATGTGTGGGGTGGGATTTTTGATGGAATATCCACTATTCTTCAGTATTAGGTATATGTCATGAAAAGCTTACAAAACTGTTATTCATTTTCCTGAAGGTCATCCAGACATAGTAAGTTCATTTCATTTTCTTGACAGGAGATCTAGGCTTGTTATGTACTCTATGAAACATGACAGCAAGTGACTGTCCCTCCAATCCATTTCAAGTAAATATGGTTTCACCTCTGATCAAAAAGAGAGACGAGTTAGCTAAATCTGATCCAGTTGTAGCTGTGTTCACCAAGGGACAACAGCTGCAGAAATGCATTGCAAAATATCCAAAAGGACTAGTAATAAACCAGAGCATGCTGATGCCAGGATCTGGCCTTCCTACATTCGCAAGGCAGGCAGCAACACTCTGCTGTGGAGCAGCTGTCAGGTTTGCCCTATGCTTGTGCCCAAGGGCTGTGCTGACATCCACAGGCTGAAATCCTTTCCTCCCTGAAACACAGATGAAAAGCTGGTAATACAGAGGGGAAAGTGGTTTTTGCCCTTTGCTGCCTTCTGAGGAGACAGCTAAGCACTACAGTCAACATCCTGCTATGGAATAGGCTAGAGCATGGTACCATGGGATGGTGCTCAGCTCCATGCCCCAGCTCTTGTATTTACTAATATAAGGGCAGCCAGTGTGGGAAGGTGGGAAGATACAAAGCTGCATCGAGAATTCAATTCAGGTTCACCTGGTTCAAGGCACTGTGCTTTGATGCACAATGTAGACACACACAAAATGAAAGCATGGATCCTAATAGCTCATAAAAGGTACTAAAAATAAACTCTTTTGATATTTTATTCAAGTGCTGTGGTTACTTATTTTTCTTTCATGCAACATCTTTGCTAATCTTCCTTTTCTTGTGCCAGTTTCATCCTAGTCAAATTATCCATGATCCTTTTCATTTTTCATTTATCTGGACACAACACCTTGTATTCTGTATGGATTTGAAAAGGTATGTCATTGGTGATCTTATTTTTCTTGTCACAAATTGTTAATTACTGTCTACCTATCTTATGGCATACAATAGAATAAGCTCTTTGGAAATATGGATGTAACTCCCATTTGGGAATTACACATATGCAGACTGACAGCGTAAAACCAGGCACAATGCATAGTCTTTTATGATCTTTTCTAGCACTTGTGTTAGCAATGTGATGAAACAGGCACGTCCTTTCAGAACAGAAAATCTACAGAAGTACCGTGTTGAAACATGGGCAAATGCAGCAATTAAATGGTGTGTCAAGCATGTATGCTAAGGATAAACAAACAGACAAAAATTAATTAGTTAAAATTTGTCTGGGAATTGGTGAATAAGAGCTATGAATTATGAGACAGCTGTTAAGTATTGCCAAATTTTCTCCTGTCTATCTTTTCACCAATGAAGGTTTATGAAGACACCGAGCTATAGCTGATAATTATCTGTTACTGTCTTTGAGAATGGAAATACTGAAGAAATGAAAGAAGCTTTATTACTAATGCTAGAAGACAGGCACTTTTAAGTATATAGATACAGTTATTTAAGCCATCTTTTTTGTAATATTATAATTATAAATATAGTAACAATGCTGAGATGTCAAGTCACATAAAATTTGTTCTGTATTTCTTCTGAAGAGGTTGTGGTTGCAATCTCTCCAGAGTCAACAAGCCTCTCATTGTTTATTACTTAATCTGCTGGATTTGCCTGGTTCCACACTGATGATATTGCAGCAAACTGGATATCTTGTGTAAAATGCATACAATTGAATTTCCTAGCTGCTGGATACTTAAAATCAGTATTGATGTTTTGTCCACGTGTTTTTTGTAATGAAGGAAATTAAGTCAAATAGAGAGATTTCATATTCAAGTAATTGTAGTATTCAACTTAAGGAGACTGGAGACGTGAACCAGTTAAATTCACGGAGATGCTAATGGAAAATTTTATGAGATTATGACATAAAGTTTACATACAAAACTCTGATCTTGTCTCAAATTCTGTGATATTCTACCTTTAAAATTTTTTCAAAATAAATGTTGTGGCTTTTCAGTGTAATATTATTATACAGTCTGATTTTTAAATGTGAAAAAAAATGTTTTCTGAGAACAAAATATACCATTTGATAAGAAAAAAAGTAAAATCAGCATCTATTGGTTTTCATTTTTAAATTTTGGTAAAATTCCTTAAATTTGCCTGTCAAACTCTAAATTTTCTTTTCCTTTTAAGTCAACAAGTTTTTACTTTTCTTTCTAATTTTGAAAACTCTAGAACTTCAATGACATTTTTATATAAAATGTCTTAAAAAAAATCATTGAAATTATGTGGTCAGTTTGAATGAAATGTTGTAATATGGCCCATTAAATCATAAGAGGTTATGTTAAGAAATTGTGAAAGTTGCATGAATAATTGCAATCATTCTTTCTTGGCAAAGTCTGGGAGAGCTGCCAAGAGGACTCTTTCTCTCTGACAAAAGTACTTAAGCACTACAGCTACAAAAAGAGTAAATACGTAAATATTAGTGCCGGTATTAATACTTACAAAGAACATATTTATAGTGAAGGAAAAGACGGCTGTTTAAACTTCGATTCTGCTCTACCATCACTGTGATCACCAATGAATGCTAAATATACTGTAACATTTTATGAAGACATGCAAGTTTTTACTAAGAACTGGGCAAAGATTTTATAAGCATAATGCTGGATGATGAAAAAACAACTAAAAACATTTCTGACTATCACTAACCTGGACAAAATCCAACGTATGACATTTTCATGCAAAGAAAGGTACAAAAAAGAGCCTGATAAACAGGAGCAATACATAACACAGAGCTGAGAAAAGCAACAACAGTTCCAAGCCCAACAAGATTCTAAAGAGATTGTCTCCTAAACACTTGTCATTTGAATGATCCTGGAATAAAAACTGTGCTAAATGCAAATAAGGGTTGAAACTGGATACAGAGAGGTCTGAAGGAGACGGGTTGCGTCCAGATCTAAGCTTTTATCAGATGTTGGATGTTTACATTCAAATTTCCAGTCACCAGCCTGGCTCCTTCATGATTAGCCATAATTTGCCTTTAAGAGGATGTTTTGACCAACACCATACAGAATAAGTTTGTAGAAATGAGTGGATGCATAACAATTTACACCATCTAAGGCTCTGCTCCCCTATCTTTCAAAAGCACAGTTTGCAGAAACCACTCTTGATTATAGCCAGAAACAACTGACTGATGAAGCTAGAGATTCCCGTGAGTATTCATGCCTCTGAAGGGAACTGGGATTACAACTGAAATGTGGATAATGTCTCCGGTATCACTTGGCAATTTCAGACAACTTACAGTGCATTACCACACTTTTCTGCAATTTGGTGCTTGGATGTCATAAATTACATTGACACACCATTAACATAGGTAAGTAGAGCAAATAATTGATCTCTCCAGAGAAACATTAGAATGCACTGTAATAACAGAGATCTGCAGCACATGTGAGCAAATACTATTAGAAACACACATATCTTTTTTTTTTTTTTTTCTTCTCTTCTTTTATACCTACAGCTAAGCCAAAATTACCTTCCTTTTACCTACCTTACTTTCGGGCTGCTATTCTTGCACTAATGGTAATATGGTAGGCTCTTAATATGCAAAATAAGAAAATTAGCTTACAAAAAGAAGTTCACGAGATATCCATGGAATTACATATTTTATTTTAAGTAAAATAAGAAGTTGGATTATTAGTCTATGCTAATAGCAAGTGTTTTTTCCTCTGTGAAAGAGCAGAAGTAAACCCATAGGGTGGACAATTTGATGCAGGATAGTAAGTGTATTTATTCTTCCTTTCTCTGTGGATAATACGTTCTCCTTTCAAAGGAAGAGGCACAGTAAAATCTCATTTCTGGCATCTTACATGATCATCATGAGAGGGAGGAAAGTAAAAAAAACAAACAAACAAACAAAAAAAACAACAACAACCAGGAATTTCTGTGTGGAATTAAAAAAAAAAAAAATTACACCCAGACTAACCATCTGTAGTTCCCTTGCCCTCACAGCTGAGTTCTTGGAATCTTTTTTGGCATAAAATGTGAGCTATGAGATCATAAATAGGGGGCCGGACCTTTCGCCACTGTAAACTTGGGCAAACCTGTTGAAATCTTATTAAACTGTGCAAGTTTACACCATGTGAAGACTGATCCCCGTATTCCGTGCTTGCTTCCATTTTCAGTTGCCCTACTCTGTTAAATATTGCCAATTATCAAGGAATCCATGTGTATCTAGCATTAGCTAATAGATAGAAAATTCTCCAGCATTTTCAAAGCATTTTTATTTTCTGCATAATCCCAAGTACTGTGGGAACACACATAGTCTTCCCTGATTGCTAAAATATTACAGTACTATTTCGAAAAAAAAAATGCAGCATTAAAAAGACAAGACTGCCAATAAGTCAGTTGTGCAGAGCTTCACAAAAACTTCAGGAAATGAAAGTGTGAGCTAGTTCTCAGTCTTGTTACCAATGCCCTCACTCAAGTGTCCTTCCATGAATTTTTTCACTTTTGGGGTTTTTTTCTATTCACACTTTGGTATAGTTTCTGTTCAATGAAAGATAGGTCTGTCAATATGTAAATTCTTGAACAACTGTAAATTATGCCCAAAACTTTGCAAGCACAGGTTGGGTTTTTTTTTTTTTGCAATTTTTTATTCAGTCTACTACCTTCCTAGAATGGATTGCAGCTGAGTTTCTAAATGAACTAGTACTAATCATCGCTTTATATCTGATTAGGGATCAGAGGACTTAAACTCCATGGAAAATATTGCTACAACCTAAGAAATACTTTTTCTAAGTTACTGATCATCTCCATTGTTCTAGCACAAGTGAGAAAAAAATGGCATTGATGACTTAGAATACGTTCAGTCTTTAGAAAACCTAATCCGGCTGTGACTTTCTTTGTGTGAAACACATCATTGTTTCATTTATGGCCAGAACTGTTTCACAAAATGGATCAATACGCCACGGATTTTAAAACTTAGAGAACTCACGCTCTCTGATACAAGGGTTATTATGAAGCAACCCACAGAAGCTAAAATTTGCTGACGGGAAACAAACAGTTATAGACACTAGTACTGTGAGAGGTACATCAAACTAAGATGACAAAGCAGCAGGCTGTTTGACTATTTAAGAACGGGAGAGAAGGGGAGAAGGAAAGAGAGAATAAGAGCAGGAAAGCAAGATGAAGTGAGAGAAGGTGAGAAAATGAGTGAAGAAGCAAGGAAAAGAGAGCAGGAAGTAATTGACTCCAAATATGCAAACAAAAAGATGGGCATGGGGATGCTAGGTACAAATAGATTCACATTTCAGAAATTCTGATGGATTTTATAAATTCGTGATAGGATGTCATTCTTCATCAAATGAATGATATTGATCCAACAAGCAATGTAAGTAAAGTTACACAATGGTTTGAGGTAATAACATTAAAAGAGAAAAAGACTGGCCACTGGAAGCTCAAAGTACAGTTTACATTTGTGGTTTTCATACTTAACTGAAAAATATGCTGGTGGCATATGCTGTTTAAAGAACAGAAAACATTTTAAAAACTGGGTTATTAAACCAGCTCATAGACACAGCACAAGTGATGAAAGGTAGCCATGTGTTCATATAGCTGAGGTATGAATCATTTCAGGGCTACAAAGTTGTCCCAGATATTCATAAGCCATCTGTTAAGTGAAAGAGCATTAGGTGTGTACAGTGCTAATAATTCTTACATTTAATAATTACACTCAGCATGACACATCATTGGGAACAGCAAAAAAGTACTTTTGGATACCCACAAAACTGTCATGCAGGATTTTAAATATAGTAGGTGGTGGTATGTTTGAGGGGACAGTGATTAGCACGAAGAGCTCTGCACATAAATGGTCCTGCTTTGAGAACATGCCTATTTTATTTTCTCACAAATTCCAATTTTATTAGTGAGGTGGTATGTTTTCTTTAGAGCTGCACAAAAGATTCTCAGAAATAAAAGTCTAAGAGAAAAGCAGAATGGGTAGAATGTCAAAATTCTGACAGACTCAGTGTGTTTTGACTGCAGATTAATGTATTGCAGTTTTCTCCTATATATCATATTCCATTATAAACTCTAGTGGATAAATTCCAGCTTGACAATCCTCAGCCTTGACTGGCCCATGGTAACAATACTGAGCAGATAATATCTTGGTGGCAGCGTTCTCTCTCTCTGCCTTGACTGCTGCAGACATAGCGTCATCTTTATCCTTAATTTCCTGAAATACTTCAGAAAAGTTTGATGGTCCTCTGAACAACCTGTTGTGTGTGAGCTATGACAGCAGCCTGCTTCCTTATATGATCTATCATTAAGTACTCTAGTTCATCTATTCATGTCATTAGTGCATGAGTAAGGGCACAAATTGCAGTATTAAGTATAATACTTAGGGTTTCCAATATATCAATTAGGGTCATAATATTAGTGGAAGTCAATATTTGGTAGACACATGGTGACATGGCTTCCAACCATGGTTCTGAATTACGTTCCCAGAAAAAGAAGTGACTCTATTAGTAAGAAACTGGCAGCTCACAATGAGATCCAGGCAAACCGTTGCAGCAGGTCAGAAAGGTTGTCTCCCTCTTTGAATGACGCAGCCAGTCAAAAGTATTAGAAAAGAAAAAAAAGGAAAAAAAAGCACTTGCTATAATGTTAGCTTCAATAAACATTCCTATATTTTTTATTGTGCAGCTACCTGATGACTGTGAATTCAGAAAGAACTAGATAAATTCTTTATAAACGTGTAAATAAGTACACACATATCAGAAGCATGATATTTTTCATCTTTTCTAACTGTAACAAAAAACAGTACAATAAATATTATATAAACTGTTTAGTTTATGAAACAAAACCATGACCATTTATGGAACAAATCCTACTGGAAACCAGAAGCACAAAGTCTGATAAATT
Source organism: Thinocorus orbignyianus (assembly GCA_013400375.1). Taxonomy (NCBI): domain Eukaryota; kingdom Metazoa; phylum Chordata; class Aves; order Ciconiiformes; family Thinocoridae; genus Thinocorus; species Thinocorus orbignyianus. The sequence goes on from VXBW01000808.1 coordinate 61,528, forward strand.
TAAGCATTACAACCCCTGTTTTCATGCATCCGTAGGAAGTGGTTTTGTTATGTGTTCAAATCTACTAGACAACCTCAGCACAAGACTTCTGAAACTGACCATTCAGTTCATATTTACCCAACACTAGCAATCACCACCTCTCTTTTTATATATACTGTATTTCTTCTGCTATGATGCAATACATTTTTGTCTTATTATATTTCTGGAAAACCTGAAAAACCTTTAGGAAAGTCAAAGGCTTATTTCCAGAAAAAAAAAGTTCTTGAGTTGTGTGGGTCCAGTATTTCCACTGCTATACTTGTATAGTCAGGTGTAGAGTATAAAACCTTAGCAACATAACAATTTTTCCTTTTCATGACAAAATAAATGGATTCTCTCTCAAAACAATTTCTCCTGAATTCAGAGAAAATCAGAATATCCAAAGACGCAGTAAACTTTTCATTACAGACTAACTTAGCTAAATGGGAGGCTTTAAATTCCTCCCTCCCTTTCCTACCTCTTCTCAGGAATGTAAGTAGAAGGTTCAGGACTAAATATTAGAAAATGGAAACTTTCAGCTGTAAGTTATTATGCACATCTTGATTATGTCATAGCAAGGCACTCGTATCTGAAAAATGTTTGCAGTCCCTTGTGACCCCTGAAGTCAGTGGATCTCAAGCATTTCATGCCAGTGAAGATCTGTGATTTTAGAAACACCTTTCTAATTTCCTTTTTTGACCACTGCATTCCCAAAATGGGGACTAAATATTATACAGAAGGAACAGTCCTCAAAGGAAGTACTCCTTTATCGGAGTCTTTGGCATACCCGCATAGCTGACGAAGACCATCTAGTTTCACTCCGTTGGAGTCATTCTTAAACATTATGTTACACTACGGAGATAAAATTATGGTAAAGGTAAAACATTGGTGAGGGAAGGCTACATGTAGTATAACCACAGTTTTGCGCTTGGAGAGCTAGAGATTGGAAACAGCACATTTCATCCTGCCTATACTGACTTCTGTTTTCCAGTGGAAGTGAAACCAGTGTTTCCACTTCTGACATTTGATCTTAACATGGAGCTGTAATTTCCTAATATCAACATCTATCTATCTAACAAAGAGGACTGGCCATATTGTTTTCAGTATTTTACAAATCGAGACTGGAATGTCAATCAGGCAAAGTGTAATAAAAACAAAACATATTTTGACCTTTGTCCTAAAACAGGAAGGATTTAGGATTAATTTGGTTCAGATATGAAAGTTCAAATTTTTGCTTACTCTTCTCTTTTTTATAGCCGCTGTACACAGTACAATTGTGTATTTGAGAAATCTTGTCATTCACCACAATGGTGTTTCAAAGACCTCTAAAATATTATCATTTAATACCAGTTTCAATTTAATGCCACATTCATTGTATTAAATCTAATTTGCTAATTTTGAATTTATGCTTTTTAATTTAATCCATTTGGGTTCTTTTAGAGAGGACAAGGTTCAGAAATAGAAATACTTTAATCATTCAAAATGTTGTGAAACCAAGGAAAATAAAAAAATAACTTTGATAAATACTGTGTTGAGAGAAAGATGAAGGGAAAAATTGTATACAAGAGGAAAAGTTGCATTACATGAAATGTAGTTATTTAACTAATTTAACCCAGAATGCTTTCACTGTTATTTGACAGTAATATTTGGGTGTTAGATACTGACAGTATCTAACTGTTATGTAGATGTTCACCTAGCAGTAGATGAGCAACTTCGAGAATACAACTCTCTCAGTTCAGAATCCTAACCTAGAAGTTGTACTTGTTTCTTACTCAATAAACATTAGTTTAAACGCACATATATGCACAGAGTGTTTGGGACAGATTGGTGTCTCCCAGCTTGATGTTCTCTCCTAATGTAGGTAGTATAACTGTGTCCAGTCCTAGAAATATTTTCTCCTATTCCATGATATTTTACCTGTCCTTCCTCGTGGCATGGTTTCACAGGAGGAATGGAAGATATTTCTCTAGAGCCTTGCACTATGACTAAGCAGCTGGTTTATTGCTTGAAAATGAAGATTGAATCTCTTGGGTCTGGAAAAGGGACCAGATTACTCCTTCTGCCTAGAACTGAGATATTGTTTAAGGAATGCCACCTCACCTCTCTTTGTATTTGTGCTTTTGATTCCAGACATGAAAAGTCTGGCAGCTGGAGAACTCTCGGACTCACCTACATTTTGCATTTCATTAGATATTAGATGCTTGCTGGAGAAATATGCTGTATAAAGACATTAAATATCTCATCACACACTATACAAATTGGTGTTAATATTTTCTAAGCCTAGATAGACCTCCAGTTAGAATGAACTTTTACAATATCACAGCACATGTTGTTAAATACCTTCTCATTATGCTTGTAAAATGTAGGTTTAATGAGGATTTGAACTGCGATCACTTAGTTCATTAAACCACTGTATCACCTACACAAATCTCTTGTTCGTGAAGTTCATTGCTGTGAATCATAGCACAGTACAGCACATGAGTAACTGCAAAGTATTACAGAGTTTTCCCATATCTCTGATACAGTCCCCGTTGGGTTCTCACAGTGAGGACTTTCCAGAGACTCTCATGAGAAAGCCCATTAAAAAGATCAATTTTTATTTTTAAGGAATGGACCTTGTTTTATGGCGAGCCATCAGACTACAGCGCGTGAAGTTCAGCATTGTGCTCTGAAGTTCCTGTTTGTCCAATATTGCAAACAAATAACAAAGTTTATTGCATTTGGTCAGTCTGACATGCTGAGGTTTTTCTGCGGTATGAAAGAAGAGGACAGAGGGAAAGCAGGGGAAAACATACATCACAAGATAAAGAGAGAAAATATACACAAAATGGAAGTTGGAATTGTTCTACTAGTCCCTTCCAGGTCTCTCTAGGAATATACCACATGTTTCGCAATAATTGAGGATTTGAAAGCAACTAGTTCTACAGGTCTACAAAGGTTTTCAATACAGTTTTTTCTTTTTAATTATTATCTTGTTGGCTATTTAGAGTCTCATTACTTTGTACAGCTGCTAAATGGAGGATGAGCATCCTAAGCATGCAACACAGGCAGAACACTCCGAACTTTATTATTCATATGTACAAATATACCTGACATTGCAAATATTAGGGATTAACAATTTTTTCATCCAATCTTTGTTGTCAGGGTCAGATGCCTGCTTTAGACACTTCCCACATCAGGGCTGCTGGTAAAAAGCCTGAAAACAAATAATTACTAAATTCCTCATTCGTGCTCTTCCCATTCTGCAGAAAGGAAACTAGGGCTGGTGAGCTGTTGGGGACCCATAGCACCTTCTCAGAGAAATTGCAACGAGATGAACATTCATCTAATTGTTTGGATGACAATGAAGGGTGGAATGCAAATCACCTTTGAAGTCTAAAAGAAAGGTCACAGAGTTAATACCTGTTGCTTGATTGAGTAATTTGTAATACATTACCACAACTTCCATCAAGACTCAATGACTTGACTGAAAATTATCCAAATATTTTCCTATTTTAATCTTTGTGGAAGTATGTTTTCTTCTGTTAATAGGAAATCCACTGAAATTTTTCTTTGCTTTCTCTTACCAATCAAAAGTCAGTATTCCCCTCTAAAATAAAATATTTTTTGACTGAAAATAGAAGTTTAGTGGCAATGCTCCCTGATTTTTGGTAAAGAGTAAGCAGTTGTTGGCAAAAAATACATGTACAAAATACATGCACGTAGAGAAGGATAATTCTTCCTGTAATAACCTGTCTTTACCCCTCACATTTTCAAGTTAGATCTAACTTAATTTAACACTTATACTGCATGCTTTCTTCCCTGACTATATAATACTTGGCAAAGACCTGAAGTGCCCAGGGGTAGATGAGCAGAGTGCGGAGATACTGTACAGGATAAATGTAGTTCATCATATGGCTGTCTAATTTATCACCCAGATGTCAGCAAGTATGTAGGTCTATAAGTTATATTAACCTAATTGAAATCCCTCTATTGAAAATAATTGAACAAGAGAGCTACTATTTACAAATACATGACCTAGTCATGAAAAATGTACTCTCCTACTTTTCAGCAACTGGATAGCAGCTCATGGTTGTGAGATAAGACACCACTCTGAGTGATTAAATATGAGAGAATCCTTACAGAAGAAGTATCAGCTTGTATAAACTCTTCAAGAAAGTGTTGAATATATTTACCTGGACAGTGTCAAGTAATGCTGCATTGTTATTCTAAAGTTGACAAGTAACATGCTAAAGGTAAACAGCAGTGGATAATGTAAAAGGGCAGGGAAAACCAACAGTCAACAAGACATAAGAAAAAAACGAAAGTATTTTGGTGAAAAGTCCATCTTATGTTAAGCCACTTTAATGCACACAGACAGAGAAAAAAAAAATATTCTTCTTTTATCATAGAATTGTTATAAACATTCCCCTAAGTCAGAGTGCACTGAAAGAAGCAATTTTAAATCTGATAATCAAACACAGAGAGAATGCGATAACAGAAGCTATGTCCCAGAAAAATGACGTTAACAAAGAGAGTCAGGGTCCTGATATTTGGGACCTTGCAAGTAGTGGTTTCTGATTAAGCTGAGCTGGGAACCTCTGGGAGAAATAAAGGAAAAAACTAGATTTTTCAAAATAGCTTGATTAATAATAAATTTTAAAAACCATTTATCCTGAAATAAATGACTAATTTATTCCCAGAATTCTTCATCATTTCTGAATAATATACGTGATGAAGTGTGAGAATAATGCTTGATTAAATGAGGTCCCTGGAGTGCATCAGAGGAGATTTAGTCTGGAAAACAGCATCTGCTGTCTCTTTTTTCCTTCTCTCAATGCTGTGTTGTTCCCACATTTTATAGCATATTACACCCTTTCATTTTTAACAGAATGGGACAATATTTATTCAGATTTTTCTGTGGTGGCCATACAATGGGTCTTTCAGTGTGAGGGTCTGAAAAATATTGCTGAATACTTATTTATTTTTGCTGGCTGGAATAGTAATTACCTTCTCTTAGTCAGTCACAGGTTATACAAATCTAAGTCATCATCTGATATAATCATGCCAGTAAATTTAATTCAACTGGCTTCTTCCCAGACTGTTGGGGTTTTTTTGTTTTTTTTTTTTTTCTCTCCAGATTTCTGTTCTTATTAATGCATCCAACATTGATGATCGTGGCTTCAGTGCAGCAGCAATAAGAGATAAACAGATATATCAATGATCAGCAGTTGGAGATCTTACCACTTTTATCCTTTGCCATTGCAGCCAGTTTTATAATGACTGAAATGCATATGCAGTCTGACCCAGCTGTGTTGTACATATTTAGTCTTACCCAAATCTAGAAGCTGAGGCCATGAATAGCTTAGTTGGAAAGCCAGCTTAAACTCCAAGTTATTGGTGTTCAGGTGCAAACACCCATGGTGAATTTTGAACCACAGAAATAAAATGAGTTAGGAGATCCTATTAGCCCTGTAACTGTTGGTATGTGGGAAGATAAAGTTGCAGAAGAAAAGCTGGATAGTCACAAGAACAAGGGAAAAATTAGTGGTGCAATCACACCTCATTTAATGCGTATTTTTCAACTTTTGGACTGCTCTGTTCTCTCCGTGATCTTCTGCTTTGCTCTTCTGGAATGTTAGTTGGACTATTGTGCTTGATATTCATTCTCTTGGCTCTTTTTCTAATGACCTTTATACATTTATTGAAACTGTCATTTGCAGTGTACCTCAAAATAATTTAACTGGGGAAGAAATCATTGAAAAAGAATTTGTAAGGTTATCCTTAATATTACATGTTTTGTGTTGGGCATAATCAGTGAAGATTTGGAACAACCACTACTTTTTTTTTTTCCTTCTAACACCACTCTGAAGCAATCCAACCGAAGTGAAACCAGAAAAAGCAGCAGTGACATACCAAACACTGTTGTTTCAGAATTGCCTAAATCTTTCCATCAGATCTGCTGCTTGGACATTGTTATCTAAATGACCCAAATGAAAATTAGGACCATGCTTATCAATATCTTTTCATGCAGCAAAGATATATGTGTGTAACAAGAATATAGGAGTGATACTGCTGTTTCTGGAGCCCAGAGCAAGGAGTTGCCATTCTGGGAACCGGACAACTTTCTGACAGTTACAGTCAATGTTTTTTTTTTAAAAAGCAGCAAACAAAGATACTGTAGCAAATTGCACATTAGAAAATATTATACCAGAATCTGGGTACCACAGAAAAAAAATTACCTGGTACTGCAGACTGAAAAAAAATGGCAAATACCTTTGGACAGGCCTCAGTCTCCTCTAAAACATAGAAGTCTGGCACTAGCCTTCAGTAGTGTCCCAACCCACTATCTGAGCAGGATTTTCATCCTGCTTTCTCTTGCTGTACTCACACCATCTGCTTGCAAGTCATCGCACTATAGGAACATTCAGTACCTGTGATATCAGTAGCTCGGATAAAAAAAATCCCATTGTAACAGCGTACTTACTCAGCCTCAGAAATAAATTCTGAGAGATGACTGGTGTGTTGGTGGCCAGATGCTTGTCCACAAATAGCTTCAGATTAATAATGGATCCGGTGGGTGGTTTTTGGTTTGTTTTGGAGGGTTTTTTTTATGTTTGTTCTTTGTTTTAAATAGAAAAATTGAAAGTAAAACCATTCAAACATCTCCAGTATGCATTATTCTTCATTAGCACACATTTTATCCCTACCATGTACTACATTTGATTAGAAAGACAACCATTTTTACAAGAAGATGTTATGCCAATATTAACTAGCAACAAAGATAATATCAAAGATAAAACTGCCATCGAGTTACTACAAGGCTGTAATTTGCTTGAACATTTTTATGAAATTATAAAATTGGATATCACATCTGTATCTGATTATGAACAGCAACATATCCCTGTGAGTTAATAATTACAGTCTTGTTTTTACTTGTTGACAGTCTATGACTAATTGCTGTCTGAAGAGAATTTAAACAGATCAATTCAAAAATCAACCATCTAAAGAAAGGTAACATGCTTGGCATGTATTTACTTGGGACTGCAAAGTTTTTGTACTTGATTTGGATATCTCTATCATATTCTTGCTCCTTAAGAGAATAAAAGCAAAGTGTATTATTTAAAAAGAGATCATTTACTAGTTGTTAAAACTTGTAGTTCTTTGGGGTTTGTAATGCTACTGTTAATATTTGGAGCAAAGAAGAGAGTGCAAGGATTTCTGATTTCCAAACCTAGATCTTCCACTACCTAGCCATGAGCAACAAATATCTGACAGCCAGACTCCACCCCAGTGACAGTCTGTTTGTTTCTTAAAAACATGGGTGACCTCTGATTTGCTCCCAGAAATACCTGAATATCTTTTAGAGCTGGAGTGTATTAAGCATTCTCTGAGGGTGTATTTTCCACTTTGGTTTCAACTGAAAAGGAATACGGGTTATACTCTGAGACTTCTGTAATGTGGATCTGGGAACAGTATGTGAGCATGGCACAAAACTTTTCTTCAAAAGCATGACCATGATCCGCATTGAGTCAGAAATGCCCTCATGGCATTGCAACTGTGTTTAGGAGCAGTAATACTGAAGCCTGACTGGTTAGTTGGGTAAACAGGAATGACAGAATTTTATCTTAAACCTTTTATCATCCAGCTTTCAGAAAGGATATCTCTATTTAAAGAATGGGCACCTTTATCACATCAGAAGGTTTTTATTATTTTTATCTGGAATGTCATTTGAAATTCAGGCTGGTGTGTGTTTCTTTTACAAGCAGACATCACCACTACTTCTGAAAGTCCCAAATATTGTGTGGAAGATAAATCAAGGCTAGAGTCCGCTTTCCAAGAGGGATAGGGTTAATTCTCCCCTGGATCTAGCAGGGGCATAAGTATTCCATCCCCTGTGAGCCATGCCCAAGGGATGGCCAGGAGGTGGTTGGGAAGGGGAGGGTGACAGGACCAGGAGCGGTGGTGCTCAATCAGCAGAGAGGCCCTGGATGCGGTCGGTATGGTACTCTATCCGTGTTACTGTTTCCTTGATCCCTTTGGTTTTCTGTTAAACTACCCTTGTCCCAACCATGTTCTATTTTTATATTTATCCAGTGTCATAGGCTCTGTATCAAACTTGGGGAAAATTCTGATTGTCACTTACTGTTGCGTTGTTGTGTGTGGTTGCAAGTAAGACTCATACATAAGTGATCTATTACAGAACCAAAAAATATATGTATACATTCACAAAGTAAAAGCAGCACAATAAAATATAGTTCATCGTGTTATTCTTCATTTTGATTAAAATCCCAGAATCAAAGAAGTTGAGAAGTAAGGCTTCCAATGGCATCCTGGGCTGCATTCAGAAAAGTACTGCCAAGAAGGTCAGGGGAGGCAAGCTTACCCCTTGACTCAGTACTGCTAAGACACAGCTGGAGTGGTGCACCCAGTTACCAGCTCCCCAGTACAAGAGAGACAAGGACGTGCTGGAGCAAGTCCAGCAAAAGGCTGCGTAGGTGCTGATAGAACTGAAGCATCTAATTTACAAGGAAAGGCAGAGAAAGCCGGGACAGGTCAGCCCTGAGAAGAAAAGGTTCAGGGCAATCTCACTGTGCATAAACACTAGCAAGAGTCAAAGCAAAGAAAACAGGCACAAACTGAAATATTTAAAATATCATTTCAAAAAAAAAAAANAGAGGAAAATGTTAAAAATATTTTCCCCCCCAAAAAAAACCAAAAAAAAATTTTTTTTTTTTTTTTTTTTTTTTTTTTTTTTTTTTTTTTCCACTGTGAGGGTGATCAAATACTAGCACAGATTGTTTAGAGAGGCTGCAGAGTCTCCAATCTTGGAGATATCCAAACCCCAGCTGGACATGGTCCTGGACAATCCCTACTCTAGCTGACCTTGCTCTGAGCAGGGAGCTGGACTAGATGATTTCCAGATTCCTGCCAATCTCAGTCAACCTGTAAGTCTATGAAACTTAGCAGTAAGTAGAGATTGTCCCTGAAATTCTTGCTTGTATCATCACAGCAATAAATGTCATTGGGCAAGGGCCTTATATTCTAAGAATAACTTCAATAGTAATATCAGAGTAATTTCTCTGGTACCAATGAGTTTCTGAAGAAGATTTATTTTAAACATTTTATCAGGAAACACTGAATATATTTAAATAACTAATGTCTTCAAATTAACAATAAGGGCTTAATATAAAAGGAGTCTGGAAAGGATTTAGTGAATTAGTGTGCAAAGTGACAGGTTAATTTCTCTGCGAATCAGTAAGCAACAAGTTTATTTGGCAAAAAAATAATTTAACCAATGAATTCAGCCTGTTAGCAGGAAATGAAAAAATCTTTTTAGGCATTTGTTCATATTTTGGTGAATAAATTTATTTAGTGAGCTTTTCCACAAGCCATTTGCTTTTAGCCTTCATTCAATATTTATTACTTGGACCGCATGCAAGTGACGGGTCTCTGTAATTGCATTTTAACTATCTGCTTCTTCAAATAACTGCAACCTCAGCTGTTTTCTGTCAGATGTTGGGGTTTTTGTTTTGGGGTTGTTGTTTTTTCTGCACCCCTCTCTGTAGGAAGGCCAAAGAGCTACAAAGAGAAAGCATGTGTAGCTGAAGAAGTGCCTTAGAAGTAAATCTGGGAAATGGTGCAGATGAGAATCCTCTTTCATTAGAGAATTAGGAACACTGAATTGAAAAAGCCTGCAAACCTAACCAACATTCAACTCCCAAATATTTTTAATATTTTTCTACATTTTTAAAATATATTAATGTTATTCTATCCATATTTAATGTGCATGGAAGTAATGGAGATAAATGCTTGCCATTATTAGTAGACAGTATTTCAGTTCATTTATTCTCTTTCCCACAATTTCTACTAAAAACATAAGACAACAGAAATGAGCATTCATCATAAGAAAAGAAAAATCACTGAGAAGCGTACTGGCAATATTCAGTACTAGTCAGACTGATCTTTCAGAAGGCTTCTGATTAAACTGTGAAAAAAACATCAACCACACTAACTATGGCATACCCTATGCAGGGTCGTGTGGAAGGTGGAGGAGGTGTCTTGTATGGTACAACCGCTTCTCTTTCCCATACTCAGTAAATGGGGAAGCAATAGAAGGAAAATTCATGACTACGCTGGGAACGTGTTAATTTCAAGACCTCTTCTTCTCTTTTCCTAAGAACTCTTCAATTCTTAATCAATTTCTTAGAATACACGAACGCCAAACATACAGTAACTTAAAAAAAAAATACAGAAAATTTCAGGTGCTTTAATATCACTGGCAAGGGTAAAGATGGTACTTATTCTACTGAGACGTGTTGTTTTTCAGAAATGTAAGCAAGCCATTAACAGAAAATTCTTGGAAACTCATTTGCTCCCCATGTATATAGAATTCTCACTGATTTGAATAAATATATATTGATCTTTATTTGGATATGTATTGAGATTAATTGAGTCAAGAACTAAGTATTGACCAAAACAAAAAGGAGGTCAATACTTCCATCAAAGGAAAATATATCTTCATCTTCACCAAAAACATTAAGCCAATAGGCCAAATATTTGCCCGGATTTGTTTATCCTTTGTAACTTCTGGAGATTTTACTGCTATAAGAGAGCATTTTAATAAATAAATTAATACATGATCTAGGATATATAACTCACAGTAGTTAGCTGAAATGAATTCTTTCTATTTTGGCTTTCAAGGGAAGATAAGGCTATTAAATTAACCCTGCCATCACCATAAGACTCAGCTGTTGGGATTAATTGTTCTCTGAAAGTATTGCAAATTTCTTCCCCCCCCCCCGCCCCGGTGTCAATGCATTATGAAGTAAGAGAGCCACCTTAGGGCAACATATTAGCTTAGTGTTATCAAGAAATATTCTTCAGATTCTGCAAATAAGAAAAACTCTTTAAGGAATAAAATAAAGAGATGCTCCTCCTCCTATGTAGCATCTTTTCCACTGGAGCATGTTGTTAAAGAGGTTATCTGTTATTAAGTCTCTGACAGATAAATCATTTAAGATGGACCAGATGACCACTACATATTCCTTCCAACCTGTAATATTCCACAATACTTTGGAGAAAGGATGGCATGACCAAAATCCCATAATGTTACACTTCTGTAAGCAATGTCTAATAGATAAGTCAAGATTTATTTAGTGGCTCTATGACAAGAATAGTTATTTTAAGTCAGAACCAAAGCTTTAATAGTTCTATTGTTAATATTTCCTTTTTGCAACTTCAAACTCTTCCTGTATTTAAAATCTTTTTTAGTTAGGAACAGGTCATGTTTGGTGTGTAACAAACACTATACTTACTGATATTTGAGTCATTATTTTCTTTGCAATTTAATCTGACCTAAATATGCAGCCTACAATGACAAACATAATATAAATGAGCTACCGGTGACAGTTTTATCACATTTTGTGTGAAAAATTTTATCATAATCTGTTCTGGTTATTATATAAATTAAATATACATTCATCTAGCATATTGCACTGGAAAAACCTTACATGGTGTGTTTAAAAGGCAACATTTAACATATTAAGCTGTCTAAAATACATTTCCCAGAGAGAAAGTATTTGCTGAAAAGAAGTAGACAATGCACAATAGGGGAAAACAGACTACATTTTTTCAGAAAAAAATATTAATTTCACTAGGAATAAAAGTGTTCATACACTGTTGGAATGTTCCTTCGCTGGAAAAAGCATGTGCCTTTTAATGAAAACACTAATAAAATATGGGAAAGTGCTAGTTTATACAGAATAGAAAAAAAATATCTTCTGTTTCTTAAATATATGATTTGATTGTGGTCCTACTATGAAAGCAATTTTCTCTGATGCAAAGGATTCAATTTCAGGTAATAGCTTTTATCTTTATTTGCAAACTTGTGCGAGGAGGAGGCAACACGTCAGCCTCTTTGATTTAATATTTCCATTTTACTTGTGGGCAGCAGTCATACCATCTTGGGCAAAGCCTGGTACAACACTATTTCTGAGGGAATAAAAGTAAGAAAAAACGATCTAAGCAATCTCATCCTCACCCCTTCAAGAAATCTCATCCTCTAAGATATCTCTCTTCTTTCTTTCATTTAAAAAAAAACAAAAAAAAACCCAACACCTTACGTATTTTATCTGGATTGTGGTTAGCCTTCCATCTATGTTACTTTTTTTGGGGAAGAAGGAAATAACTGTAGAGACGGACTGTAGAGACTGACATTTTAATTTCTATCTGTCAAGAAAGAAATATCTGAATGAGCACACACTCTAACAGGACAAGGAAAAGCCAAGTGAGATCTTTATGCTAGATTCAGGTGAGAACAGAAGAATTAGACAAAGTTTCTAACCACCCACACTGAGGAAAAACTATATTTTACTTCATCTGGGTGGACATCTTATTTCTGCATATAAGCAGTAAATTCAAAAATGTGAGAATAAAATAAACTATTCCTGAGGTACTTAACGCTGGTTATGCCAGAATCAAGTCAGGTTTTTCCAATATCAGATATTGTATATCATCTTCTACAATCACCTGTCTCTTTTGGGGGGATTTGTTGACTCTTAATAAAATGTGTTTCTTCCTTGCATATATATCATCTATACTTTTGTAATACAAGTAATACAAGCAGAATGGATAAAAATAAAAATATTATTTCTTTTTTTATAAAAACTAGAGATCTCAAAACCAAACAGATTGGGTAAAACAGAGGAAAAAAATAACGACAAATGTTTGTTCGGAAGCACTAAGAAACTAGCATGGGAATTTGAGTATTGGAAGTAAAAATCACCTAGCCATTTAGCAGAGATACATGAAAGAAGGGCACAGCAACACAGTAATCAGACTTCTTAAAAGCCAAACTACATTCAAAGTATTTAGTCCAGCTTAAAAAAAAAAAAAAGCTAAGAACTCTAGGTTTTCTGATTTACTGCATACTAGTCCCAATTATGCCTATCACTGTGGTGAAGTATTAGGATTTAAAAAAAAATCAAACTATGCATAGAGAGACTGGACTAAGATATGAGAGTTTTATGTATTTCATTTACAAGTGAACACCATATGTCGTAGTTTTAAAAGAACTAGGGTTACCAGTGTCAACAATAAGTTGATGGGAAATGACTGATGGCAGGGATATTCAGGAATGTCCCTTTTTGGCACATCTCTTCCTTATATCTCACTTCTAGAACAAATGTTTTCTATAGAACTTGGCAAAGGGAAGCAATTCTTAAACATCTTAACCATTGATCTACCATGTTTTGGGTCCTCATAATCTATGTAACAAGCTAGACCATTGAGATACCATACTAGGAACAACACAAATTAATTTTAAATGTTATGAAAACGACCCTTCCTCACCTTAAGTCTTCGGATTTCTAGGGAGTACAATAATCAGTGCTTTTTAAAGAAAAGTTGTTGGAATTGTGATCATTTGCAAATGAAGAAGATTATTTCTTCCTTAGGAGGAGTTAACAATGACAATAGTTGAGTAATAGAGTCATGAAATCATTGTTGTATATTCTTGCATAAAGTCATGTTACTTTTCATACATTTATAACATCAAGTACAGTCTTCCCCAGATATATTTCAGCACTGGAAAATATGAGAGATTTTGTATTATTTTATTGGAAGAGTTGAGTTTCTTAACCTAATTAACCAAAGTTAGGCTCTAAATTCAGGAATTTGATGAAGAAGTTGCTTATTGATGGAGACATGAATAGACAGGCAGACAAATAGTTATTCTTCCAGAATGAAAGGTTTCCAAATCCTTGCTAAATTGTATTTCTGATTACCGGAGGAGAGAAAGGAGCTATCATGGGCATGGCTCCAGCTCTGTAATCATAAAGTCAATTCTAACTGAATGAGTGTGAAAGTGAATAGTCCAGGACTCATACTGTAACTAGCAGAAGTGCCAAAAGGAAATTCCCTCCACCATGGACCAGCAGATTTCAGAACTTTGTCAATAGTGGCACAGAAATTGGCAGAGCTCCACTGGCCTCTGCTTGTAGAGAAATGTAATTTCAACACGCTAAATGGAGAACTTCATCTAAAACGCTCTTCTATGAAACAGCCTTAAAGTCAAGACTTGTATTTCTTTGAAGAACATGAATAAGCCCCACTATTTTTCTAAAGGAAGTACTTAAGCTGAGAGTATCTGTGAAGTCATTGTATTAAAGTTTATGGAATTACACCAGAAATTAATTTTGTCTTCAGTGTTTGGAGTGTAAACAATGTCATTATTAGTGTATTGAGACCTCTCTGCTCTTAATGAACTGATCAGATTATTCTATTCACAGGCTTCACAATGATGAGAATCATTATGTATTGTCAAAAGATTCAGCACATAACACTCGTAAAACTGAAGCTTTGCTGAAGTATCCTAATGTTAAAGGCTGATAAATTAAGAAGCCTTGGAATTCTCATTAAGTATGTCAAGCTGAATTGCTGTGTGTTTTGCCTTAGCTAATGGGTTAGGTGACCAACAGCAATTCACAACTGAACTGAGGACATAATAAGATCATCTTATTAAGGTAGCTGAATGAGTGTTTAGAAAGGTACTAAGCAGTAAAAAGCTGTTAAAGTTTCAAGTGGGCTGCTCCATATTGTAGAATGTAAATATTTCTAAAAAAGAATGTCTTTCACCTACTTAAAAAGAGAGAGATGCAAACAAGAAAAAAAAATGTATTTCCAATTACTAACACAAAAATGAACTTAATTCTTTCTTGATTATGGCTAAGCACGATTTACACTGCTTGTCTCCTACTGGTTTTAGGCACTGAACCCAGGCCCAAAAACTTCCATTACATATTCATCCTTCCTGATAAATAGTAAACATCACCATATATCATCTGCATTTCCCTTCCTTTTCAAGCAAAGCCTCTCATCCTTCATGTCTGCTCTTAATGGTTCCCCTCATATTTTTTTCTTTGAAAAGAAAATAGCTTTGTGGTTCACATACACAACAGAAGTAGTGAAAATACCAAAGACACAGAAACAACCATATCAGTGTTACTGCCCTCTGGTCTCCTTACAAAAGTCCTAGATCATTTTTCAGCCCTGCTAAGCCTCCTCTGGGATACCCTGTCCAGTTTTACTGAGAACAGTTAAGAGACTGATGACTGACCTATAACCTTCACTGTTAATGCAGCTTTAAATACTTTTAGCAAGATGAGAGAGGGAATTCAATCATTCTTATGTATTTATCTGTGCACTATCACTGTCATAGTTTTAAGTCTTGTAAGCCTTTCTCACTATTTTTAATGACATTACTAAAGACCTGAAACAGATACTATGATAACTCTGCTTAAATTTGTAGATACTGAAAGCCATTATACGATTTTAAGCGACAAACCCTTTTCCTTTGAAGAATCCTTCTACAAAAGCATGAATAACCTTTTTAAAGTATATACAAAATGAGGGAAACAAAATGCAGCAGTATTCGTGACAAGCCTTTTTTTCCTTCCTGTGTAAGAACTTTTCCCTGTAGGAATTGAACTGTAACAAGTTGCCAGTTGTGAAACAGTGTAATTAAACAAATTTTAGACTAACTGAAGTTCTTTAATTATGTGTGTTCACCACCATATCAGAGGTGCAAGGACTTCCTTCTTCTATAGTAATTTTGTGTTAATTTCTACTCTCAAATTAATAAAACAAATTATTCTGTTTAAGTTTTTGGTGGATTGACAGTGTGCATATAGAGTATGGACTGCCTTTCTGATACAAATTTTATGATTATTTTTCTGTCTTTACATCCCAATAGGCAGTGAAGGTACACCCTCTCCTACCTTATTCCTGGGACAGATATGGCTAGGTATTGACACCCAATAACATTTTAAAATATTTCAGATGCTTGTCTTCATTGCATATGGTTAAAAAAGGAATTAATTTTCTTGAAATTTTTTTCTAATGTGGATTTCTATTTCAATTCTCACTGGACAGGTCTGACCTTCCTCTTAGTATTGTCTATAGTCTGGTTTAAGGCAGTACATCAAGATGTGCTTTGGAACTGGAGTATGTTGAGTGGCTTTAATCTATTTCCCATGTACTCCAGGAATGTTTAGTTAGTGTGGTGGGTCTAATCCAGGAACCAGGAGAATTTTTTAGTTTGTATGCATATTAATATTTACATTAATAAACCAAGTTCCTTGAGGCCACGGTGCCTTCCTCTCAGTGTTCTTAAAGTACAGTGATTCTGTGTGATGGTATGGATATGTACTCTGGCTCTAAATTACAGTCCATTTTTTTAAAAAGCTTTCAAAACTAGAGAAGTCACTGACATTCAAGGATTTAGAATGGGACAAAATATACAGTTTGGAATATAATTTCTTCTCCCTCAGTAGATGTACAGACATATTTTTCAAAACAAAAATACCGCAAAGTACTTTACTGAATGATACAAAATTTCTGCAATACAAAGTCTAGTTAATGTCCTTATTCACAGTGTCTCAGAATAATTAAAAAACATTATTGCTAGTGACAATTACTTTGAACTTTATTAAATCTTTTGGTGAACCCATCCCTATCATTTTGTCACATGAGTGCTGGGAGGATTGCTCAGTGCAATATCTTCTAACTGTGATTTCAGGAGCACTTTAGGCTGTTCCTCATGGTGATGGTGACCTTACTGACAGTTGTAAAAAAAAAATCAAAAACTAAAATCACTGTATGCAAAATGTAGATTTTTCTGGCTAATGGCATGGTTGATCTTTAACTCTTGTAGTGCTCAGGATATTCTACATTAGCCTTTTCCTGATTTGTTGCATATGTAGCTCTGCTGAGTGTTATAATCCAATGCATATGAAACTAGTACCTCATAGGAATAAGGTGTCCCAAGTTGCAGGGACAGCACTCCCTTCAGTGGGTTTCTGTTGTATCTGGGCCTGAGCTCCTGGCAATCCACGCTAAACATTACAGAAACACCTAATGACAAGATATAGAGGTAAAGCTGAACTCTGAAAGTATTTCTAATACTTGGCTCAAGTTCAGACTGAGCTGTTCTTTAAAAATACAAATAAAAAGCCTCTATAAGTTCCCAGGGTCCAACAACCAACCAAACACCACCATCACCATCATCACCACCAAAAAAAAACCAAACCCAACACCCCACATTAACTTCAAACATGTCCTTTCATTTAAGACCAGCTGAAAACAGTAGACATCATGGTACTAGGCCTCATATAATTCAAGAAAGGAACCTCGTAAAGCTAATCCAGCTGACTCAGCACTAAGGCAGCAGAGATACTCTTGTAACATTCTTCAGGCACAGAGGGATAATTTCCAGTAGGAAATAGTAACAAATCTTTGATGGTAATAACCTTTTAAAAGGTATCCTCAAGAGCTTGTCTTTGCCATTAGTAAAACAAGTGCTTCGCCTGGAGAAAGCAACCCAACCTGAAACTTTTGAATTACAGAAACATCCTAAACTTACAATTATTTAAATTTGAATAATCAAATGCATATGATTTTGAAAATTAATTAACAGAGATTTTTCACCTGTCTGCCTAAAATGTGACCTCCTATTTTAGTAGAATTTGTTGTCATTTTTCTTGGTCTTTCAAGAAACTAGTCTCAAGTTACCAATTATTTCACATAGATATTTTTTTAATGTAACTTATGAAACACACGCATTCTTCTTTCAACTTCTTAAACTAACATAGTCTCCAAATGTTCACATCACTTGGAAACAGACAGCTCAAAATTTCACAATGAGAAAGTCCATTGTTTAAGGATTAAGAGCATTTCCTGATTACACTGTCTTTCAAGATTTGGATGAGTAGCAAGTATTAAGACCTTTGTCTTCAGTATAGACTTGTGAAATCTCAATGAGTTTTTAAATCTGCAGATAACAAAGCTTGCAAGGACTACAAATAAGCTGAAAGACAATATAGGAATTCAAATGAACTTCACAAATGGGAAAGCAGATGAAAAGCACAGGATGTTTATTCAGTGGGGACAAAGGCAAGGTTCTGCACCTAAGTATAAATAATTAGGCAGACAAATGTAGGAAGTGGAACAAGTAGCTAGCAGTTTTACAGAAAAAGATGAGAAGTTTGTTATGCATCAATGATGAACCCGAGTCAACAATGTTACACTGTTAAGTAAAAGCCAAATAGTCCCTTCAGCTGGAAATGGAAGAGTCAAGATTCATCAAAAAAATCTTTCCCCATAGACAGAACCGATAAAACTTTGGCTGGAGCATACTGTCCAAATCTTAGCTTTGATTTCCAAGAAGCATGGACAAACTAGATCGAATTAAACAATCCCAAATATTTGTGTCTTTCCTTATAGGTAATAAACCTTGGCTGTTTCATTGGCCTTGTTTTGTTCTAAGAAGAGAATAAGGAAAATTATTATGATAGTCTATAAGTGTGCAAAATTATTTTGTAAAACAGAAGTGATTAAACATGCCTATAGTTGTGGACTATAGGATAAGAAAAACTCAAACTGAAATAATAAGGATTCAATTTCCTCTCCAGAAAATGAGCATTTACTTATGTCCTTCACTTCCCTTCCCAACAGAAGTGATTCCGACATCACATCTAACACAAAATGTTTAAGAACAGGTAAAAGAAATGACTGTTAGGAATAAAAAAATATATGACAGATCTTGCCACAGCACTTCTTAAAGTTCTTCCTGGTATTGTTTCTTATTAAAAACCTAGCAAGTAAACATTTATAAATGGACTGGGAAGTAGAGAATAAAGGCAATGCAAACATGTTGAGAAAACATTTCTCATACAACTTTTTTCCAGCTTTCCTTAATTGTGGCAGAATATAGTATATACGGCATAGAACATAAGAAGAACATAACTGACTCAAGCTCCTAAGTATTATTTGTTATTAGAAGAACACATGCCTAACTTTGTCAGTTTAGGTTGACATACTACATTTGGTTCTTCCTTCTTTGAATGAACACTGTAAAGTTGTTTCTAACAATTTAGTCAAAGCAATAAACAGACACTAATGATTCTCATCAGTTAGCTACTATTTTACTCCAATGAACAGTGTTTACCATGCCTTTTCTTGAATAAAGAAGGCCTATGCCTTTGGAGTATGGAACAGAAGTAGTGCTTTAAGAAGGTATTCAACTACTTAGAAGGTGACTCATTACTATTTCTAGTAATTAGTTAAGTCTTGGATAAAAGACTGCAATGACTCTGAACCGATGAAAGAAATGAGACTGGAACAGAAAAGAGTTTCTCTGGACTTCCTTACAAAGCACACATTTTCTAGGTTCTTTTTTTTTTGTGGGTTTGGGGCATTTGTGGTTTGTGGTTGTTTTGGTTGGGGTTTTTTTTGAGGGTTTTTTTGGTTGGTTTTTTTTTTTTTTTTTTTGAGTGGTGCATGCACGCTGGGGTTTTTATTGTGGGTTTGTTGTTCTCTTTTTAAACAAACAAAGTAAATATTGTGTCCAAAGTTTGTAGACCTATCACACCACATAATTCAGTGGATTAAATTACAAATCAAACGTTCTGCTGCAAGGCAGAAACTCTGTACAGATGGTACAGACAGCTGAAGAAAATACATTCTGGGAATAAATGGTAGAATTGCGCCATTCTGTATTTCAAGAGCAGTTGCTTTCCAGTATTAAAGGCAGAAGCCAGAAAGACCCAGAGGTTTAAAAAGCATGTAAAATCTGAAGTCTTGGGTCGCTTTTATAGTATATAAGCCACCTAGAAAACAATTTTAGCTGCCTTGTGAAAGCATCATTCTAGAGCAGAAATGATCTGTTGGAGGCAAATCTTACAACTGACGAAGCCAAACATAAACAAGTCTTTCCAGTTAATATCAAGTTAAGCTTGGAGTTGTATTTATTTATAAACCAGAAACATACAGAGTTGCATTTCAATAATAAGAGATTGTTGTGTGCAGATGGTCTAAGGTGCTACAGCAGTACCTGTATTTCCTATCACAGTTTAAAAAAAAAAAAAAAAAAAAAAGAAACACCACACACACAAAAAACCACACAAATAAAAAGACACCCTTGCTATTGTTTTGAATCTAATCTTTCCCACCATCTACATGCCCTTCCTTAATATATACTGAGGATATTTTAAGAAGAAAAATCACCACCCAAAGTGGTCAAAGGCCATGTATAGCATATTAAGGAGGAAGAAGAAAATATATCCAGAACACAACCAAAGATAATGCCGAACAGCCAGCTACCAATTTCATATAATATTTTTTTTGGCTATAATTTTTTGTAACTTAAATTTCTGAAGGGAGTTTGTATGTGTTAACACAGCAAGCAGTGCTTAGTTAATCCATATGCGTATTGGCTTAAGTTCTACCATATGATGTTATTTAGAAATCTGTGAGGCTCTTAAAAATTCAAAATTTTATTCTGCAAAAGAGCTTTAATTTCCATTGCCCCGAACTTTCATAGTAACAAATTTCAGGATACCAATTGCCAAATATAATAACATTGATTCAGACAAAATGTAATTTACTGTTGAGAAAATAGCTAGACAGAGATTAGACTTCAGGACATATCTTCCTCTTGATACATGTGCTTAATTCTCTCAGTACTAAAGGATATTATTTGCATGTTTCAGAACAGACTATATGCCCTTTACTTTACTGTAATACGCAGGTTCCATTGCAAAACTGAGTGGGGGTTAAATACAAGAGTGTTGTACACAGTACTTATGATTACTTAATGATACAAGTAACATGGTGGCAGCATTCCGTGAAGATTTGGAGCATGGCTGAAGGAGATTTAAGACACCAACAGTCTCCGCCAGATACTATTTATAAGAACATCAAAGTGTTCTTACTCGTGTTTGTTGTATTCAACTAAGAAATCATCTCTTTTATTCCATGTATCAGGGCCGAGAGACATTCCCCTGCACTAGCACTTGTCAAAAATCATGCAGTGCAAACAAATAAATGATATCAGCAACATTTCTGCGCTTTAAAATGACTAAGTCATTGTGTTAAACACATACAATGTTTACATTTTGCTTTGAAGATTAAATTACGAGAGGAAGCCAGTGTTGCTACATTATTTCTTTATACTGGTGGCTAATTTTGTATAGCCTTGGCCAAGTAACTCAACAGTAAATCTCAGTTCATATGTGATAGATGTAAGGTTTAAGTAGTGATCACTATTTGGGAGCATTAGAAGAGAGTAGTATAAAAATGCAAACGACTTCCTTAGGTCATACAACTGGCGCACTAAAGATTACAAACAAAGTTGATATTAAATATAAGGTAAAACACTTACAGTACCAAACAAGAATAGATACAGGAATGAGAGAAAAATGTAGGATATAAGAATAGCTATCATATTTTCAGTTTGGGCTTCAACACTGACTATGGGAGAGAATCCAGCAAAATGTTTTACTGACTTAAAAAAAAACCAAACAAACAAAAAAAAAAACCACACACACACACACACAAA